>JAYJMB010086524.1:0-20899 GCA_036873735.1 Pouteria campechiana | reverse complement strand
GGATCGACCCTTGCATAAGCACACTAGACTATACATCGACCGTGCACTTGCGAGGTATTAAATTTGAGCCATCAGTTCTTAACTTATAACTTTCATGCCAAGTCTCTGAACATATTCTGAATTAAGTGATTTTTAAATGATCTTTTATTTGAGCATTTCTTTTAAATGTCTTCCTTTTAAGGGTTAATGCAATAATTTTACCATTAATACCTTTTATTACTAACAGTTACTTTCCTTCATTTATTTTGATATTTAATGTTGCATCACTTTGAATGTAATCTGTTAGTACCTTAATTCTTCACTCATTTATTTGTTCATCGTCAAAATTAAGTTGTTTAATTCCATTCATCATCAAAATCAAGATTAGTAAAGGGGTTAGACTTAACAACATTATAGGGATATTCCTACAAGGTGTGATAATACCAGTGCCATTTGCTTGACCAAAATCCTATTTTACATTCTCGCACCAAGCATATAGAGATTAGGCATCACTTTATTAGAGATCATGTAGAAAAGCATGATACATGTTTGGAATATGTGTCACGAATGCTCAACTTGTTGATATTTTTATTAATCCATTCCCATTAGAAAATTTCTATAATATAAGGAGAGAATTAGGAATGACTAATGTAAATACATAGGAATACACCCTACCTTTTCTGTTTGAAATTATGCTATGAAATGTTGTGATAAATAAAATCTTTCAGATGTTATTAAATTTAATCTCATGAGATCTTTCTCACCTTCGAACATTGTGAAACCACACTTCACAAAATCTGAAGCTCGCACTTCACTTCATTTCAAACATACTAAAACAAACCTCCTATCATATGAAATTATAATTTTAGAGTATCTGAAACTCAGTTCTATGTCTGAAATCCTTCATATTGTTCGAAATATCAATATTTTACTTCATACCATCTAAAACACCTCATCTCTGACTCACGAATATCATTTTTGAGGCAACAACCTCATTTTCTTACTGAAATTGAATTCACATTTGTTGGAAACCTAGACACCAATTTTTAGAAAATACTTATTTCTCATCCTCGAATTTCTACCAATCAATTTCTTTATCTTCCTAAGCCTAGCCTATATTATCCCTACACCAATCCTATGTGTTGTTATGGCGAGATTAAAGAAGGCAAGGAAGCCAGAAAGGAGTACGTTCAGAGGCAGAAGAATGGGACGAATAGAGTCTGCAAATGTAAGCACATCAAAGAAGAGTAGAATGATGCTCTCAAATTGTGCAAGTATTGGCTTTGGAGAAAATGAGATTCATCTTTACAAAAGTCCAATGGCCTTGAATACAACTCAACCATCACTAGAGGCTAATGAAGAGAAGAAAGAAGAGAGTACAACAATAGCAACATCCACCTCTTTCCCTTCACCTTCCCATCCATTTCCCATCCAAAACTTCGACTACTCCAATGTGACCTTACCAAAAGTATTGGATGCTTGCTTTTGCCCATGTTTAGACTTCTTCAAAGGATCATAATCGGGCTCCACCATCATCCACACTTCCACCCAAACCTCCCTAGTTTGTTGCACATTTCCCTATTCTTTTTGTGTTCTATAAGAATATCTCATGTAGTTTTGTTGTACTGAAATGCAATTCAATGCAATGAACTTTATTCTTTGTGCATTATGTATTTTCCATTTTCTTTTCCTTGAGTTTCTTTTTTATTATGACAAAAAAGGGGAGAGAAAATTTTAAATTAAGAGGTGTAGATTAAATTAAGGAAGAGAGAAAGGATTTACATTTAATGCAATAAGTTGGGGGGAGATTTCATTAGCATACTTACAAATTGCATTAATTTAATCAAGTTTTGTCATCATCAAAAAGGAGGAGATTGTTAATACAAGTGCAGAGTTTTGATGACAAACAAAACTTGATTATTTTTATTACTAATGAAAGTTTTTTAAGATCCCAAATGCAAAAATAGTTTAAGAATTGTGAAAGTTTCAAATTGTGCATATAATCTTCAAAGTTCATGTTAGAAGAAGTGCTGAAATGTGAATTCCAGATGCTAGAAGATCAATGTATTTTCAGACATTGTGAAAACCTATCATACCTGTTGAAAGCCATTTAAAGAAGTGTCTGAAAAATGGCCAAGTTTAGAATTCCAGAAGTTATGAAAGCCTTGCATTCCAAATTGCATCGCTAAGCGATTCTCGTCACTTCAAACCATATGAAATATTATTTCAGACATGCAGAAGGAATTTTTCAAGGCGCAAAATCAAAATAACTTTGTTCATCATTTCATACAGTCTAAAGTATTTACTTCAGATGTAGCCTTATTCCTAAGCTTAGAATGGAAGAGCATATTAGATTGTCTAAAGATAAGTTTTAGATAGTATGAAGTAATGACATAAACTAACTTTAGATGGAGCACAAATTCAAGTCATCCAGCATTGTCCGTCTCTTCATTCATTTTAAAATTTAACTTCAGATGGAGCAACATTGTTTGAAGCAACGACAACTCAATTTCATATAGTCTGAAGCCATTTCAGACGTATTGACTACCTTAGTTCAGACAATGTGAATCATCCAACTTCCATTTTTGTCAAAGAAGGTGCTATAAGTTTTCATAGCTGTAAAACCAAACTAGAATATGACTGATTTCAACTTGAGAAATTTCAAATGTTCTTTTGCATTAAATGAAGCTCACCTACCTCCAACGGCTAAAATTCAAAGCCGTTATACAAATAAGTAAAGCTGAAATGAGAAGAAGAATTATTTCGTTCAAATAAGCTTTAATATTCATTCCTTCACTAAAAAAGGAGCATCTTAAAGCTTTTGTACAATAACCTTTTGCTTCATTTTTTAAGGCTCTTAACAACTTCCAGGAAGAATAATCAATTTTGCATTCAAGCTATTCAATCTTCCCCTGTGCTTTTAGCGAAATGCTCTACAAAGTGTATTTATTCTTTCTATTCTTATTTCTGTGATTGCCTCCAGTTGGTATGAGAGACCAAACTCAAGAAGAGTTGAACTGGTCTATTTGAGTGTCTCATAGCTAGTAGTTATATTGTATTCATGCTCCCTACAGATGGAATCTAGAAGAATGCAAAGCCACTAGGTAATTTTTACTCCCTTGAACCAGAATCAAGAAGAAAAAGTGCATGATTGTTGGAGAGTGTCTCACAAATAGCTTGTTAGATTGTTATGCCCCATTGAACTGGAATCGAGAAGAACAAGCATGTGTTCATTAGAGTGTATCTCACGAATAGCTTGTTCAATTATTATGCCCCCTTGAGCTGGAATCAAGAAGAGTGTTCTGTGTACTGGTTGTATTTCTACTATATTGAGATAGTGGAACCCAAGTCATTAGAGGAGAGTGCTTGGAAGAGTGGGGTAGAGTAGTTGAACCACTATAAAATTCTCTCTCTTTTTATTGTTTGCTTGCATTATTTTCATTTAATTGCTAAAGGGGACTTTAATCCTTCAAGGGGTTTAAGCATAATTTTTTAACTACCCAATTCACCCTTTCCCTCTTGGGTTTTTGCCTAGCCTATCGGACCAATAGCTCCAACTGTTCAGGAGAACACATCAAGCATAAGGTGACCAACAATTCAAGCTAAGAATTTTAAAATCAAGTCATCACTCATTCAGATGATTCAGCAAATGATGCAATTTAGTGGGCTACCTAATGTTGATCTAAACAACCATATTGATGTTTTTCTTGAGATTCGTGACACCATTGAATACAATGGAGTCTTGGATGTTGCATTTAGGTAGAGATTATTTCCATTTTCTCTTAGAGATAAGGCTAAAAGTTGACTTTCTTCTCTTCTTGTTGGATCTATCACCACATGGGATACCATGGCATTAGAATTCCCTGGTAAGTTTTTCCCACTTGCAAAATTTGCAAAGATGCATAACGATATTACAAATTTTATGTAGATGGATAATGAGTCATTGTATGAGGCATGGGAAAGATTCAAGGAGCTACTAAGGAGATGCCCACATCAAGGACTACAGAAATGGATGCAGGTACAGACTTTTTACAATGGGTCTAGTGTAAATGTTTGTTCTATGATTGATGTAACTGCAGAGGGATCAATAAGTAACAAAATGCTAAAAAATCTTATGAACTTTTGGAGGAAATGACATCTAACAGTTATCAGTGGCCTGCTGAGAGGCTAACAATGTGAAGACCTATTTAATTGCATGAAGTAGACACACTCACTACACCCACAGCACAGTTTGAAGCACTGAATAGAAAGATAGACAACATGAATGCTTTAGCCATGAAAATTCAAAGAGTAACATGTGAATTCTATGGTGGAGGATATGCCAACATGGAATGTCAGGTAGGTAACACTTTTGCACAGCTTAGTGAGAATGCTAACTTTATTGAAAATTTTAACAGGTAGCAAAATAATCCCTACTTTAACATTTTCAATCCTTGCCAGTGCAATCATCCAAATTTTTTATGGAGTAATCAAAATTCGATGAGGGCACCATTAAGATCCACACAACAAGAAGAGAAGAGACACAATCTAGAAGACATCATCACCAAACTTGTTAGCAGCACTCAAGACTTTATGAACAACATTGATATGAGATTTCAGAATCAAGAGGCATTAATAAAAAATCTGGAGATGCAAGTATGCTATTACCCAACATGCTGTAAGAAAGACAATAGGGTTCTTTACCTAACAACATTGAAAGTAATTCAATTGAAAAGGTAAAGAAAAAGCCAGAGAAGTGGTAAGGAAGTGGGAGAAGAAGTAATGGAACAAGAGGCTCCTTAAGAAAAACAAGAGAAAGTTACTTACCAACCATAAGGGGTAGTCAAAAGCAAGCTTTTTCTAGATAATCCTAAGCCATATGTGCCTCTAATTCCATTTTCTCAAAGACTCTAGCAGCACAAAATGGATAAGCAATTTTTCAAATTCTTTGATGTATTTTAAAAATTGCGCATTAATGTTTCTTTTGTAGATACCTTAGCTCAAAATCCTAGCTATGCAAAATTCTTGAAGCAAATCTTGGCAAATAAGAGGAAGCTTGAGAATTATTAAACCATGAAGTTGAATGAAGAATGTTCAGCCATCTTGTAGAACAAATTATCAGCTAAGTTGAAAGATGCAGGGAGTTTTATGATTCCTTACACTATTCATAATTCTTATTTTGAAAAGGCATTATGTGATTTGTAAGTATTAATTTAATACCTTTTTCTATTTTCAAGAAATTAGGATTGGGAGCGGTGAAAGCAACCATAGTATCACTTCAACTAGTTGATCGCACAATTAGACATCCAAGATGTAATTATGGAAGAGGTTTTGGTAAAAGTTGACAAGTTTATCTTTCCTACAGATTTCATATTTCTTGACATAGAGTAGGACCAAGTGATTCCACTCATCTTAGGGAGGCCATTTCTAGCTACTGGACAGACACTAATTGATGTATAAAAGGGCGAGCTCACAATGCTTGTCCAGGATAAGGATGCTAAATTTAATATTTTTAAAGCTATGAAACTACCTAATAATTCTGATGACTGAGGGTTGATGTAGTGAAATAACTTGTGGAAGAGTATGCAACAATTGACTAACCCACTAAAGCACTTGAAATCAAGCTACTAGATTTGAAGAATTGAATCACCATATGATTGGAAACCCCACACCCTCTATCAATGAACCACTGACCCTCAAGTTAAAGTCTCTATCATTGCATCTCAAATATGCATTCTTGGGGGAGTCTTCGACCTTTCCAATGATCATCTCATCCATGCTCGATAAAATTCAAGAGGACAAGCTAGTGCAATGTTATGAGAGTGGAAATGTGCCTTTAGTTGGACACTAGCTAATATCAAGGGGTCGAGCTCAATTTTTTGTTTACATCAAATTAAAATTAAATGTGATAAAGCAAGAGAGAAATTTAAAGTGAATGGATAAAAGAGACAAAGTAAAGTTGAAGACTATAAATTAGAAGTTCTTCTCCTCCCATCTCTTTTAGGATTTTTACTTCAGTTTAGTTTTGTTTTATTTTTCTTTTTCCTAAGGTTCTTTTTTACTCTTTTATTTTAGATAATCCTATTGACCCTAAGTTTGGTTTTGATGACTTACAAAACTTATTTATGACTTGAATTATGCTAATGATATTTTTGCTAAGATTTCATAGTTTAAGAGAAGTTTCAGTGAAAGAAAAGATGCGTTTCGAGCTTCAGAGGTCGCAATCTACGTATACCACCTGTCGTCCCATACCGCCTTCCTTTCATACCACTTGCCATTCCCATAATGCCTATGAATGGATAATAAGATATGATTGGCAGTTTGGCTAGAAATCTGACTGCAGATGATATGCCATACCGCCTGGGGCATAAGTGCTTGTCCCGGCCGCCTGCTGTACCACCTGGCGATCCCCAAAGGTTAGAAAATTGAACATTGCAATGGCTATATTCAAACGATCTTCTTCCCAATGGTCCTAAGGGTCTTCAAAATATATAAATAAAGGATCCATTGAAGAGAAATATTATGCTTGAGAGTTCCATAAGCTAAACAAGAATCAAACAATAAGAAACACATTCAAGTTTCCTAAGTGTATTCACTCCAAGGTACTGCCAAGATCAAAGAGCTTCAAGGCCACATCAATACTACTTTAAGGGAGTTCAAATTCACTATAATGTGCTTTATTGTTGCATTTTTTATATTTATTTGAGCTTTAACTGTGTGTACCCATTAGCCTAGATTAGAGGTATTCCATTATACACATTTGTAAGAGTTCTTGGTTAGATCTAGTAAACCAGGTTGTGGAGTTGCTAGTTAGCTCTTGAAAAATCAGATTGAATGAGTTGGTGGTGAGCTCAGGAAAATCATCATTGTATAAATTAGTTGGTGAGCTTGGAAGCAACAAGTTCATTGGTGAGCTTGGAAATGAACAAGTTTATTGGTGAGCTTGGAAACCAACAAGTTCTTTAGTAAGCCTGAAAACCAATAATTGTAGAGTTTTTAGTGAGCTCTTGGAAAACAAGGTTATGTTTCCACAAGTTATAGTAGAACCCAACATTGGGAAAATATTAAAAAGTGAAGTGGGTGCCAAGGGGGCCTGAACCACTATAATACTTATCTCTTTATTATTGTGTGCTTGTGTATTTCTGTTGCCTTTCATTTTCTGCACTTGGACAACCATTTGTTTTCCCCACACCATTTGGATTTCAATTTTTTCATACATTGGGCCCAACAATTGGTATCAGAGCAGAGCACTAAAATTAGGATTCAAGTTTTTATTGCTACCTTAGTATGATCCCACATGGCAAACAATTTTGGTGGAATCAAGGATGGTCAATCAACCATTAGACCTCCATGTTTTGATGGGGAGCATTATAACTATTAGAAAATGATGATGAATTTTTTTTATTGCCAATATTTATAAGTTATGGAAGATAGTAGAAGGAGTGGTTCTCTCCACTTTAGAGGAGAGTAAATAGACTAATCAAGACATTAGCTGTATAGTTACATGTCAAAGCCAAAAATGCTGTATATTGTGCTCTCTCTCCTTCTGAATCTAGGAACATTTCCTCATGTAAAACTACAAAGGAAATATGGAACCATTTGTAAGAAGTTTATGAGGGGACAAACAAGGTAAGAGAAGCTAGGATTAGTTTACATGCAGAACACTTCATATTCTTGGAAGTCTCATGGCCTAAACATGAATCTCATATCAATGAATCTCATGGCCTAAAAAGTTTAGGCCATGAGATTTCTTGTTCATAACAGGTTAAAAGGATTTTAAGGTCTTTTCCTACTGACTAGATGCCAAAACTTACAACTATTGAGGAGGCCAAAGTTTGAACAAGCTCTTAGTTGCAGAATTAATGGGGTCATTGATGACCCATGAAGTTTTGAAGAATGAGAAGGAAGGAAAGAAGATGAAGATAGTTTATGGACATGGAAGTGCAAATTCTTCATGTAGTGAGGGAGAGGATGATAAAGTAGAAATTATGAAAACCCTCTCTAGGAAAATCAGGAGTTTATTGAAGAAGAAGAACAAGAAAAAGATTAAAAATTCAGTAGAACATTGTACATGTAAGGAAGAAGAAGAAGACAAAAAAAATATAAGAGAAGAAGAAAATTATCTATGTATAATTGCCTTTCAATTTTAGCCATATTAGGAGAAGAAGTAGCTCCTCAACCATGGATAAACAAAAATTTTAATTTATTTGAGGTAGCTATGTGGGTGAAGGTATTGTATTTCATTGCCCATTCTATACATTATATTGCATATTATTATTAGCCTTTATCACTTTCTCTCTCATTAGAAAAATATCTTGCATTTGGATGTGTAAGATAAGCCGTAATATCAATCATCTATTGCTTGGACCAAATGAAATTAACCTTAATGTCATTACAATCCCAAGGCATAAGTTAAGCCTATTTGGAAAACTTTATACTATAAGGTTGGGAATAGGTATTCCAATCCTAGTCAGACCTTCTGTAATCATTATTATAGGTTGATTTACTATTAACAACTAGATGAACTTTGGTTTGAATGTGAGAAATAAAGCTATTGATTATGCATGATAGGGGGAGCTTGGAGAATGTAGTTTAGGATTATGCATTGTTGGGGGAGAATAGTTCATTCCTTCATACAAGAAATTATTGAAAATCCTTCCTCCCCTAGACCTTTTTGATTATGACAAAAAGGGTAAGAATGTTGAGACTTGCTACATTTGAGGGGAAATGATTTAAAAAGGGGGAAAAGAAGTAGAAACTGAACTTTTAAAAATTTTGAATGTGGACCAATCTTAGCATAATGGGCAGAAACGAATAAGACTTTCTTATGCTAAATGTATAAGTTATTTAGGATGGGTTTACCTTAGATCATTAGCATTGTTTTATTAGTGCAAGTTTTCAAGTTTTGTCATCATAAAAAGGGGGGAAATTTTTGACCCTAAAGGTTTGGTTTTGATAATTTACAAAACTAGTTTATAACTTGAATAATGCTAATGATGTTTTTTTTGCTAAGATCTCATAGTTTAGAAGAAGTTTCAGTGGAAGAAAATGTTAGTCCCTAAAGGTAGGAAAATACCCAAGAGGGGAGGGGTGAATTGGGTTTTTAAATCTTTTACTAATCCCTTTGAAGTATAATGCCCCTCTTAGCAAGCAATGCAATCAAATAGTAATCACACAAATAAATAGGACACAAGGAGTTTTATAGTGGTTCTGGCAACCATCCCTACTCCACTCTTCCAAGCACACTTTCCTTTTAGTGTCTTGCTTTCTACTATCTCACTATAGTAGAAATACAATAGTGCTCTTAGCACTCTTCTAGATCAACTCTAGGGGGCTTACATAGTGCTCCCAGCACTCTTTTAGATTTTAGCTCTAGAAGGCATAAACCAGTACACCTAGCACTCTTCTAGATTCTAGCTTTAGGGGACGTAAACCAAGTAGCTCTTGTCTACACTCAAATAGTCACAGATCTTCTTAAGCCTGGTCAACACTTACCAGTTGAAGGCAATTACAGAGATAAAAGGATGTGCAAGTTTAATCATACTTTACAAGTATTTCACATTGTAGGTTCAAGGGAAGAATTTGAGGCTTTAAGTGAGTAAGTAAATGATCTTCCCAGGAGGTAGTTGAAGGCCTTTTTGAGATGATGCAAAAGGATTAAGTGCCAAGGCTCTTAGCTCAATTGAAAGATGAATAAAGGTTTTAGCTTTGAGCAAGATGAACAATCAATATTTCTTCTTCTTAGTATTTTTTCTTTCGTCCAACTTTACTCCATTTATATCTTATTTGAATTCCAACTGTTGGTGGTAGGTGTCCTCCATTAATTGTAGAAGATCATTCTGATTAGCTCTTTTGAAATTACCATCTTCTAAATTAAATCTCATTAGTTTGAATGCTAGCAACGCCATTCTTACCTCGAGTTAGAAGACAAATTTCTGCTTTCAGTAAGCATCGGGCGAGGGAATGTCTGTAGCACTATTTGTTTCATGGTTTTGGGAAGAAGGCATTAAGTTTGGGCAACTTCTCCCAATTCAGTTTGTTCGACACTTTATTCCATTTACTCAAAATAAATTTCAAACAAACCTGTTGAGCCATTACTTTGTCCAAAGTTAATTTAGGATAAACTCTGCTTAGCCATTCTCGATTGGATGAATTTTGTTTGTTCAACTTTGTCCCATGCTTCATCTCATTTACCCAAAGTAAGTTTTGAACAAACTCACTGAATTGTTACTTTATCCGAAGTCATCTTTGTCTTCTGCATTTGTCTGTGGTTTCTTCCTTAAGTCTTCAGATGAAGTTTCTACTTCACTTTACTTTGTCTGTGATTGATTTAGACGATCTTCAGATTATAGATGAATGCATTTTTGATTGCAACTTCATCTTTGGCTTTGTCTGAGTAATCAATATGACATACTTTGGATAGGTCTTTATGGTATGGACAATCAATCTGTTACCTCATCTTTGTCTTGAGTTTTTCATTTGTCCGATGCAGCTGGCTATCAACAAGATTCATAGCTCCTATTTTCTTTTTCTATTTCTTTCAAAATGTTAAACTTTATTTGCACATTTTTATACTTCTGTAACCTATTTCTACATACTTAAGCACTTGACAAATATTTATTAGTACAACTTAATTAAGGATTGTTTGTCATCAAAATAGTGTATTTACATTTGCAATCTCCCCTTTTTTATGATGACAAATCTTGATTAATATTATCTCATAGAAGCTATTAGTTCCCGAAGTATGGCTTAACCCAAGAGGGGAGGGGTGAATTGGGTATATAAAAATTCATTGCTTAGCCCCTGTTAGACCATTTTCCTCTATTCGTGATTGTGTGTTATGCATTGTAAGATAACTAATGAAAATAGTAAAGTGCATGAAAGATAAAATAAGAAATCAAACACACACATAGACAACACTATTTTTATAGTGGTTCGGGAACCCAATCCTTACATTCACTCTTCTAAGAACACACACTCATTGTGCCTTGGGTTCCACTATATCCCATATAATGGAATTACAATAGTGCTCCTAGCACTCTTCTAGAATCTAGTTCTAGGGGGCATAAACATAGTACTCCCAACACTCTTCTAGTTTTCACAAGCTCACCATGAAATACACTAGTTTCTAAGATCACCAGCAAACTTGATGGTTTTCAGAGACAACCACCAACTCTCGGATTTTCAGATTAACCAAAAAACTTACATACTTTTACGAATTATTATAATGAAGCATAGGAGAAGATGGAATCTTTTACAACTCTAACAACATAGAAAAAATCTTCCCAAAATGTAAAAATAATGGCCATAAAGATTTGTAGATTAAAGCTCATAAAGGATAGATGGCGGTTTAAGCTCTTGGCCATGGGTTGAAGGATTTGCATAAGATCAAGCACATTTGAAAAGCTTTCCTTAACCACTTAGAATTGTCTCATTTCTTCTCCTTAAATAGCTCTCTTGACAACTTGACCGTTGGAGGAAGATGATCTTCATTAAATGCAGAGATGAAAGTAGATGAGCAGGAAATAAATGAAGAAGACCATTCTAATAATCTCTCATTTGAAAACATCATCTTCTAATTAATTCCCATATGCTTAGAGCCATTCTGCAGTGCCAACATTAACATAGAAGAAGGTGAATAGCTAGTTCAAGCAACTGATGAATGAGGAGATGCTACAGTTCTGACTTGATTCATGGTTTTGGAAAGAAGATAATAAATTCTAACAAGTTTCACTCCTCCACTTTAATCGGTGCTTTATTGCATTTGTCTAAAGTAAGTATTGGATGAAGTCTCTTTCCAGTTGGACAGACTTTCTTCATCTCCTACTTGATCCATAGTTGATTCCAGATGAAGTTATGCTTCTTTATTTTCATATATATGTGTTTTACTTTCTGAACTTCTTCTT
The DNA here is from genome assembly GCA_036873735.1 of Pouteria campechiana. Classification (NCBI taxonomy): domain Eukaryota; kingdom Viridiplantae; phylum Streptophyta; class Magnoliopsida; order Ericales; family Sapotaceae; genus Pouteria; species Pouteria campechiana. Next base: position 9,035 of record JAYJMB010086524.1, on the reverse strand, counting down.
CCATCCGCTACCTTTTCATTATATCTTTGGATAGGATGAGATTTCGACTAGAGTATTTAGATTGACATCTTTGAGCATATTTCAAAATCTCTATAACTTAAACTTTCTAAAATGTGGTAGATGGTTAGAGTAAATATTTGCAGTTTTGTATTTGGAAATTTGAATGGGTTCTTGATGTTTGATTCTTATTTAGCACTTAGAACCTTCAAACATTTCATTCTCCTTCAATGGATTGTTCATTTTACAATCCAGAAATGTTGTGGACTACTTGGAAGAATATTGTTGCAAGATAAGCTGCTGCAGAGTGTTTAATTTCCAATATTTGAAAGAAGCAAATTTTTACTGTATCATGGTACTATAGTAGCATTATTGTAGCAGGTTATTATAGCACTGCTTTGTTTGAAGTAATTAACAAATGAATTAACTAACTTTATCTCTCTAGCACTATAGCAGGTTATTGTAGCGGATCATTATAGTAGATTACTGTAGCAGCACTTTGTCTATTATTTGTCTGAAGCATTAGACGAATATCTGTCTGTTGGTACTGTGGCAACGTTACTGCAGCAATGTTATTATAGTAAATTACTGTAGCACTGCATTGCTTTGTCTATTACTTCATCTACTAATTGCCTTAAGCTTTGTCTGTTGTATTGTAGAAAGTTACTATAGCAATTTGTCAGTTACTTCTTCTGCTAATTCGAGCTTCATTTTTAACTTTGTCTATTACTTCAAACTTCGTCTGCTGCTTCGACTTAGACAAACTTTGTCTTCCACTTCATCTGTCATTGTAGCATTTTATTGTAATAAAAGTACTATAACAAAATTACTGTAGCCACACACTTGTACTTGTAAATTTCTGCACTTTTATCACATTGTTAACTTGACATTTTTTATTATAAATCAAAATACGTTTATTTACATATAATATTTATAAGTTAGAGTATGGATAAATCATTTAAGTATGATTTCTTTTTTATGTAAAGAATACATTCTATGAAGCACACTTATCAAAATATGTTTATCCCCACACTTTTTTCACAAGTTGTAGAACATAGATAAATCACATATTGTATTTTTCATTATATTTTCCATTGTAAATCCATATGAAATTTACATAAGTTATAAAGTATGTACTTTAAATCATAATTTTGTATCTATAAGCTCATTTAAGCACTCATTATTTTTTACTCAAGAAGATATCTTTTTAAGCACTTTTAACATACGATCCAAGGTATGATAAATAATGTTGAAAACAATATAGATCGATATAATTTCCTTCTGGACTTATATCAAGATGTATATGCTTTCATAAATGATGTTCCAATAGAGCACACATATTTCAAGCATATGTTTCTACATTTCAAGCTGTCTATACTAGAAGCATCATTAGCATAAATCAAGTCTTAAGACAAGTTTTGTTGTCATCAAAACCATACAATAATCCCAACATAAGCTTCACCTAAGTGTATGCAATATGTTTTACAAATTTCCAATGTCTCCTCTTGACCAATTGATTTATGTAACATTCGAGGTGTTAAAAATAGGGTTAAAATTTGTTTTTAGATTATAATGATGACTTGAGGTGAAGGAAATTAATTTTGAAATGAAATTGTGCAAGTGTATATAAAGTGCAGGTGAATTTAATGTAACTAGACTATTAAAAATATATGTGAGTAGTTATATGATTTGATTCTTAGATATTTGAGGGATATTATGGCACATTTTAATGATGCATTAATGGTAAAAAGCATGACAAGAATGTATGTGAAAAAGGAAAAGAATGGAGAAAAGGGGCAAGAGTATGTTAAAAAGAAACCGTTTATGAAAATAGTATTACTTGTATCCAATTTTTGGCGTAAAATTTGGATGATTTAGAAAAAAATGATCAACATGAAAGTTGTATACCTTGCAATTGCATTCCCAATGTATCAATAATTACATGATTTGGATATTGTATGAGAAAGTTATTTCCAATGCACCGAAACTGCTCTTGATGGATAATGAAGGATGAAAATGATGGGATTAACTTGATATATTCAAATTTTGTATATGATTTATGTAAAATAATTTTAGAAATTTGTACAGAATACTCATTGAGATAAAAATAAGTATAAAAAGTAGAATTTTCTAATTGTCTATTTATTTTTAAGTAATATTTGGGGCTTAGTTATCAAGTGGGCTAGGATTCAAGGTAAATAAATTTTTTATGTAATTACTTAATTGGGTTATTGTTACCCATGATAAAATTTGAATTGAGACAACAATATTTTAGCTGAGTATGAGATGATATTAAATTGATTAACTATGTGATTATTTGCATGAAAATTAGGGTGCAATTTTGGAAATTTTCAGTGCATGTGTATGGTAGAGGTGGTGCACTACTAGAGCACCATAGCTACTAAGTCTAAAGTTACTTTATCACCCATATCTTATCCCATTCCTCTCTCTGATTTATGACCAAGAGGAAGGAGCCCATCTCTTGCAATCTCCCCATGCCCAATTTTCCACTAATTCCAACATGAAATCCACTTGAAAATTTTTGCCCCAAGCATGGAGAAGTCGTCTACACCTATTTTCATTCACTTGGGATGTGCTTAGAGGTCATTTGTTGCTAATCCTGGTGGAGAAATTGAAGAAACCACTTGTTTCCAATGTGAAATTGAAGGTAAACCTCTTCCACCTAATCAATTTCATGTTTTAGGTTTTCTAAGGTTAATGGGCAGATTGTAGGGCTTGTTTAAGGCTAGAAATGCTTGATTTATTTAAGGGTTTGATGGGAAAATCTATTTAAGAGTGAATATAGGTTTGATTGTATCAATTGGGGCATGATTTGGCCCATATAAATGGACAACAGTTTTGATGGACGTAATGGGGCTGTTGGGCATGTGTGACCTGTTTATGATGAATGGAGTACATATCATGCTAAATCGATGATTAATTGATGCTTGTAAGATGTTAGTTATGCTAAGATTTAGCTAAATATTTCTGAAATTATGTTCCTAAAATATGCCTAGAAACTGTTTGATGAAATGTCTAAGAGAGGAGTTGTTTGGATGTAAGTTGATGCATGGGCAGACTTTAAATAAATTCTAGTGGCTAATTTACCTTTATTATGTTGTTAGTATCATGTTAACTATGTGAAATTAAGAATGTATTATTGGTCTCGTTAGGTGGCTGTATCCAAGAGGGGGAATGAATTGAGTTTAGAAATATTTTCTTAACCCCTGTTTAATCAAGTTCCTCTTTTTCGTGCAAGTGTGCTAATCAAAATGATATAAATAATATAACAATGGAACGCAGGAAAGTAAGATAGTTGCACACATGATCTATAGTGGTTCGGGCCCTCTTTTGGTACCTTTTCCACTCTCCAAGGTTTCCCAATCTTGGGTTCCACTATCCCTTGTAAAATCATACTTGGCTTTCCGAGCTAATCAAGAACTCTTAAACTGGTTTCCCGAGCACTCCAGGAACTCACATTGTTGGTTTTTCCAAGAGCTTACCAATAACTCTTACAATGATGGTTTTCTCAAGAGCTCACCACCAACTCATATAATCTGGTTTCTCAAGAGCTAACCAGCAACTCCCTAAGGTTTTCCAATGAGCTAACTAAGACCTCTATAATTCAACATGTACAGAGAAATGCCTCTATCTAGGCTAAGATATATACACAATTAAGGCAGAATTAAGAAAAAGATATACAATGTGAACTTTACAGTGATTCAGAATCCTTGAAATAGGAAGTGATATGGCTTTGAAGCTTCTTGATCTTGACAACTTGTTGGAGTGAATACACTAGGAAACTTGATAGCTTTTAAGCTCCTCAAATTAAGTGATGGGAAGGCCTAAGATGGTGCTCTTGTTAATGCATAAGTTCTTCCCTTGTGTTGTGAAGAAGTAGGCCTTGATAGAAAATAGGATGATAAAAGTTCTTTTGTAAGTGTGAAAGTTTAAGCTCTTGACCTTTGGGATTGCAAGATGTTTAATGAAGGTTAAGGTTCAATCACTTGCTTCTTCTTCTATTTTTCCAACACTTGAAATGTCACTAAGCTTCTCCTTAAACAGATCTAAAAATCTTAACTGTTGGAAGAAGTAGGGCACAAGTTGTGGCTTTTCAACATTCGGATTTTCAATCGTTTAACATTAGTAGGTGATACCACAGGCGGCTGGGCAATTCAGCTGCACGCCAGGTGATATGACAGGTGGTATGTCCAAGTGGCTACAGTCGATTTTCTGCAAAAACTCCCACACTATTCTTGCTGTCCATCTGCAAGTGGTTGCGGTGCCAAGCGATAAGCATAGGTGGTATGGGACTTTGCAGGCGATATGCTCAGTTGCTTTTTCTAATATGGTTTCAGTCTTGGCTTCTATGTCCGGAATTGGCAAGCGATATCCGCAGGTAGCTGCGCCAAGTGGTTACGGTCCCGCACTTTGAATTTTGGACTTTTGCCACTTTTGAAACTTTGTTATTTTTCATTTAAAATCAAAAAATATTTATCCACATATGATTTACACAATTTGTAGAACATAGATACAAAATGTGAATCATGTTTTTACAAAGAATGAATTTGTTCAAACTTCAAACATATTTTCATTCTTTCACACATGAATGATAACTTCACGAATCACATATATTTTTTTCTTTATCAAATAATAGAAACATATAAATGATCCAATAAATCATAATATGATACACCAAACTAAATGTATTATGGATCATGATAATCTCTTCATTTCTAAGATTTTAATATGCTTGCACTAATAATTAACTCCTATGACATACATAGTTCAAGCATATATGAATGTAATCCATTATAGAGTGATATATAAAGATATATACAGTATGGATCATATTCTCAATCTTCATGCATGTACAAGACATCTTTATAAAACTCATTTGCATAAGATCCAAAACATTAAATTAATAAGCAAGGTTGGACACAATATGAATCAAGCAATTTCTTCTTCTTTTAACACATTTAAATTCATCTCAAACATGTGTATATGCTTGCATAAATAATGAACCAAATATATACATATCAAGCATATTTGTTTACATATCAAGCTTTCTAAATTGGAAGTATCATTAGCATAAAATGAATTGAAATACAAGTTTTGGTAATCATCAAAATCATATCCTTTGAATCAACATGTGCATGGTTGGAAGTAAATTTTCTATGATGCATATAACTAAAATTATCAAACTAATATGATGCTTGTGTAGTGTATGATGGAGTGATGGAGTAACCCAAGGCAATTATGTGGAATGGATAGGCAATTTATGTAATGGATTTAGGCCTTGATTAATTAAGATAAATTACTAATTATGATGTTCAATTAGTGGTAAATAGATGGGTTGATAAAGAGTTGATGTAAAACAGATAGTATGTTATTAAAAATCACAAATCATACATACCTATAGGACATTTGATTAAATGCTTCAATGAAAAAAAAGGCACTTTTGTAGGATCCCATAGTAGCTAATGAGCTTATATTATACCATGTTTTAATGCCTAAATTCACATATGTTTTGGACCTCTTTTGATGTAAATTTAGTGATTTATAAGTACATTCCAGTAAATCTGTACTTAATTTGGTTATTACTTGAAGTGAATTCTATGATGATTTATTATGTCTAATTAAAGATAATTAGGTGCAAGAAATGAAATGAAATATGGAAGACATAAAGGTGGAGAAAGGAGCAAAATAATGGAGTTTGGATAATGAACAAGTAGCTAAAAAATGAAGATTCAAAAGCAGAAAATACTAAGGTCAGAAATTCTAAAGGTAAATTTAGAAGTATGTCAAAAATTCTAAAGTTAACTTCAGAAGTATGTCAAAAGTTCTGAAATGGACTTGGGAAATCAGAAAAATTGAGCACCGCGACAACCAAATTTGACATCGTGGCATCCGATGTACTGAAACTTGGTGTTAATTAGAGGCCATTTTGAGTATATATAAAGATAGATTGAGCTCATGTGATCAACATAGAAGTTTTATCCCTTGAAGTTATCTATCCAAAAAATCAAGAATCATAAAATTTAGAGTAGAAATATGGAATTTATGGCCAAAACATTATAACTATCTTAGACCTCAATCCCGTTGACAGAAATTTCTAATGTGCAGAACATGGTATCACTTGTGGTCCAATTTTGGCATATTTTGATGATGATTTCGAAATCATATTCATCATGATAGTTTAATATCTCAAAGTTATCTTTCATATGATTTTAAGTTCAAATGAGATAGGGATATCCAAAACAGTGCTTACTAGAACTTCTGATACATTAACTCTAGAAGTTATCAAAAGGTGTCACTTGTGAGCTCCAACAACTCATGATAGAGGCTGATTCAGAAAAATTGATCAACATAAAAGATGTATCCTTTGCAATTATCTATATAATGGGAAAAAATCACATAATTTGGAGTTCAAATAAAAAAGTTATGAGTAAAATACTAAAACTACTCTAAACTGTCAGAAATTTTGAAGAGGTTATGAAGCTTGAAATATTAATGTCAGAAATTTTGAAGAATTTCCGAATCTCAAAATGGGAAAGTCAGAAATGCTAAAGGGGTTTTGAAGAACTTAGAAGCACAATGTCAGAAGCATGTTAGAAGTTCTAATGAACTTCTAACGAGGGTGAATGGTTGAAACTTTGAATTTTTGGAGGAGTTTAACATTCTCAGAAGTGTATCAGAAGTGCAATAGAGGTAACTTAGAGATAATTCTAAGGTTTACTAAAGAAGTGTAAATGAGTTTTGAGGTGCTCAGAAATGCTCAGTAGTGCCACAAAAATATTTCTGAGGTATTTGCTGAAGTTCTCAGAAGTGCACCGAAGGTAATTTTGAGATAATCTCTGATGTTCTCAAAAGCGCTACATGATATATTTTTAAGGTTTTGCGAAGTGCACAGAACTGTCTAGGTGTTTAAAAACTAATCTCAGAAGTGGGATAGAGGCTCTAAGAAGTGTGATAGAACTTCTGACTAAGTGAAGTATTAAACTTAGAAGTACTATAGTTTGACAGAAGTTCCAATGCCCAATCTTTAGAAGTTCTGTAGCTCTGCCAGAGCTTCTGAGAAGTGAAATTTCATGTCAATGCAGTTCGTATTTTATTAATCTTAGAAGGTTGTCAAAACTTCTGTAGAAGTGCAATTTCAACCTTTAGAACTTCTGAGGCAACTTAACAGTGTTGATGTTGTTGTCCAAATTATGATTAGAAATATATTTTTAGCAACTAAGTCCACAATAATCAACACTTTACAATTATTTGAGTTATCTTTGGAAGCAAATTCCTCTGCATAAGTTGCTAAAATTTTTAGAAGTTCGGAATGCGTAAGCCATTACAGTTTTTGGAAGGTATCTTTGGAAATCAGTTATGCAACAATTCTATCTATTTTTGGAACTCTTATCTAACATGGAAACTATCTTTTTGGGTGGAAAGACAGAGTTATTCTTAGAGGATTTTTGTGCATAAAGAAATTACAATTTGTGAAGGAGTTCTACTAAAATTCTGCTGCTTAAGCTATTTAAGGGCATCCAGGATAGAGAAGAGGGGAGTTTAGAGATAGAGAGAGTTGGACGAGGAGAAAAAGTCTTAGAGCATGAAGATCATCGGAGAAAGCTGCCATAACTTGAATATTCTATTTTCTTTCTAGTTCATCTTTTGTTTTTGAATCAACATTCAACCTTGGATTATGATGATGTTTATCACTTACTTCATCCTAATTCAAATATGATGTTCTAAATTTCTATTATCTAAGATTAAATAGATCCTAGCAATGAAGCTTGTGTTGATGTTTGATTTTTGAGTTAAATTATCTTCTTCCTCATTGTTTCTTTTTTTCTAAGCTTAATGCATGTATGTGCTTAGCTACCATATACATGAACTGAGATTCTTAATTTATACTCGAGAGAGGTGAATTAGGAATAGACTCTTGAATTGAAGAACATATGATGTAATGAAGTCTAGAGATAGCCATTGTACATGTGCAATTGTAACATCCCACCCTCCTCGGGCTGTTACTCCATTTTACATCGTAAATCCACATGATCATACTATGACTTTCCCACCTCCAGGGGGGTTGCTTTGATATTCATTTTTAAGTTGACTTAATTTTTATAGAAAATTGGATAGAGTCTTTCTTAAAAATAGGGCTGTCCACCTAGGTACAAACATTCATCACATATTATGATATATTTTTTATAATTCATAAAAGTAAGAAATTATATACTCTAATATTTCTCCAGTCATCCACACAACATCTTTATAATTCCACAGGCTCCCCCAGGACTACGATTGTATCATGATGACAATGAATCCACCACACCACCATATAATTTGCATTCCAAATACACCATACACCTCACACTGTAATATTACATCGACATGGGTATAAATTACAATTATACATTATGAGATAAATTAATTACAATTACAATATACATAAGATGGGAATTTTCCAATTACCATACAAAAAAATACAAATTCAACTATTATACTTTCTTACCAATCGTGCTTCTTCTGGACTTGACCTGTAACTAAAAAAAAATAAAACAAGGGTGAGTCTAAATAGACTCTGTAAGTAGACTGCGTGGCAATCAATAATTCAACGAAAATCAACAAAATCTCATCTATCCAAGTAAATAGGGATCAATAAGGTATCCCACACACCAATCCAAATAGATACATTTTTAAACTCAATACAACATCTCGACATGTCACTACATGAAGAATATAACATTAATTGCACATTCTAAAGTAAAGTAAATTATGCGCTCTAGAATAATTACTTATCCCAAATCACATATATATATATAACATATATGCATATATTACAATTTAATTCATGGGATAACTACGATCCCTTAATTCAAACATTCATATACAAGAATAATAATAGCAATTATAAGTAGGGAATATCTTCTATCCCCTCCCAAACTATACATTAACATTAAATACCACAACGCTATATTATATAACAATCAAAGACATGCACACATCATAGCATTTAGGGATTTTTACTAATCCCAATTCTC
>JAYJMB010086502.1:1219-12048 GCA_036873735.1 Pouteria campechiana | reverse complement strand
TCACAATCATGTTTCACTTGACTGTGGCATTAAAGAGTTTCGAGGTTGATATATAACCATCGTTACACCATGAGCTGTTATTGTTTCCCATGAGAGATGGGTGAGGTTTTGTGGATGTAATCCAATTCCTTTTTATAGGCCACGAAAGTTGATATATAACCTCCACTGCTTGCATGTATCGATAAAAACTGGTAGACATGACAGTTTGTCTGTCAAGATATGTATGGCTTGGATCTTGATGTCTGCAGCTCGAGGGATGAGGGATGGGTGCAATGCCTGTTGTACGCTTTTTATAATAAAACACATTTACCATTCACAGTTTTCCATTTGTCTAGGAAATGCAGGGATATCTTATTTTAAATTATATGGATGTTTTTGATCAATCTGAATTTTTTACCTTAACTTATTTGTCTTGGTATATGCCTTTTCAATTTTTAATGAATGATTACATTATGGTTGATCCATAATTGAACCAATCATTCGATTTTTCATCCCTTTTGGAGATATGGCCGACCTTATCTTTTAATCCATTTAAAATTTCCATCCCTGCTGGTGTGATGAGAATTAATGGATGGAAAGAATTTTAATGGATATGTAAAGTGGACCCACAATGCATACCCATTATGCACTAATTGTGTTGTATGCCTGTTTAAGTAGGACCAGGGCCATTTCCATCTGCCATGGACCATTTTCTCATTTGCTAGCAATTGAGATAAATTAGGAACAATGTTATCAAAATTAGCCTGGGTTGAACCGGTGTGGTAACCAGTTTGGTTTGAAATGGTTCATCACCTGCATCTGCCATAGGCCATTTGCCTGGGTTGAACTGGTGTAGCAACTGGTTTGGTTTGAACTGATTCATTACCAGTCAAAATTACTTCCTGTTAGAATTTAGATAGCAATAAAATGCATCATCCATGAATTGATGGAAGGACAAAGGCTCTTCACCAAGTCATAATGCTTAATGCATTACATTGATATTAATAATAATAAATATTCAAAAGGCGAAAACCTGGTTTTGACTGGACTAAACTGATCAGGGTTGGGTTTCCAGTCGGTCTGATCAGGCATCTGGCCAATCTGGTCTAGTTGTGATAGTATTGATTAAGATTACAGTAGCCTGCATTCATCTTGGCAATGGAAGTCGTTCACATGATGGGATCATCTTTGACATGTGTATCTAGTGAATTGAACTCTCAAATTATATATTTAAGACTTGGGAACAATCATTTCTTTTTTTCCTCTGGATGTCAACTCTGTCTTAATTTTAAATAGCCGCATTGTAAAATTTTGGTTGAAGGTTTGACTGACCTATTTCAGTCTTGAAGACATTCATCTATTTATGGTCAAGTCAATGGTTTTGGTCATCAAACATAACACAGATGCATGGTCTGTATTGCTATGAATACAATCGTAGCAGTTAACCTCCTACTTATTCGCAATATGTTGATGTTGAATTTTCATCATTACTAAATTAGTTTACTAATTCCTTTGCTGATTATGTTGCATTTGTATCAATAAAGTGGGCTGAATTGATAATTAATTTGTGCCTATAAACATGTGCATGTAGGCTTAAGAATGGTTGCATAGGATGGATTATTCTGAGTCTTTAACTCAGGACTCGATTTTATATATCCTGAGACCAAGATGTTGAGACTCGTTTGGATGCTCAATTGAGTCCTTTGAACACTTGATGAAAATATAAAGGCATCAATTTTACTCGTGAAATTTGCTAAGTGACCAGTTTTATCCTTGAACATTTTTCCAAAGCATCAGCTTTTGTGAACATAGCATGAATCAATGTGTGAAATGCTGCTGTAACCTCAAATGACATGGAGCTTGGTAGAGCTGATGGTGGAATAGGTTGATAGGAGAAAGCTCTGATGATGGTGACTCCAATACTGATTGCTATTCATTTAATTGTGCCACTTGTTTTCCTAAATTTTGTGAGGAAATATGCATCCATTTTTTCAACCCTCGTGTTTAAGTTGTCTCTGTCTTTGATTTGGTAACCTTTCTGTTCCTCTTACACTGTAGGAGGTTCAAAAGAATGGTTTGAGATTTCTGCTTCAGAAGGAACTTCGGAACAGTGATGTGGGCTCCCTTGGGAGAATCATCCTGCCAAAGGTTATGATTAGATGGTGCACACTAGGTTAACTGAGAGTAGTCCATTTTTCCTTGCATTTGATACTAGCAATTCGAAGTGAAAATTTTAGCATCCACTTGAATTATCTTGAGATACCGACCCACCATCTGCGAATTGAAGATACATGAGCAATCCCTTTTCAGTGAGATGTATGCTTGAATCATTTATGTACTGATGAACAAAGAAATTATTCATGAACATGTGGCACACCTCACGTGTTCACATCATTAATGCATATGAGGGATGTGAGTGGAAACAATTTTATGAACCCCTGGTGTATGGAAGCTTTAGCAACCAATTATCAGTGAACACTTGGGATGGAACCGTTTCCCTTCAAGCCTTGCATGCTTTTGTGTTTACTCGCAATTTGCATTTGTGCACATCAATTTCTTTGTTACCATGTTCTTTTCAACTCTGTTCAACGACTAGATCTTTGGCCTTAGAACTTTAATGGAAGATCAATGGTGAAATTGGATTTCAGAAGAGGGCTGAAGCCCATCTCCCAGTCCTTACCTCCAGGGAAGGGATCTTGATTAGCATGGATGACATGGACACCTTAGAAGTGTGGAAATTCAAGTACAGGTTAGATTCTGTTTCCATGGTTTTTTTTCCGCTGATTTAGGTCATAATTTGGAAGCAGGTGCATATTTTTTGGTTGATGAGGGTGACCATTTACAGACCACCATGATCACTTGTATACAATTATTCCTTCTAGGGATCAAATGACCCACTTCAATACTATTCCAAGTGAAAATTAACAATGTGTATAACAGTAATGATGACTGATGCATATGGCACTCATTCACCTAGATAATGAATTAGAGTTTCAATTCCTTTTATTCTGTAGGATTTCTTCTCTTTTCATCTCATGCTCTTTCTTGATGCACACACATCCCCTTCCTATCCAGGTTTTGGCCAAACAACAAGAGTAGGATGTATGTGCTGGAGAACACTGGTGAGTTTGTTGTGATAGTCTCTGCAGGCAAAGATTATCGTTGTCTATTGTTCACTTGGTGTTAATACATGCTATCTTGCTTGCTTCTGAATTTTATTCTAGGAGAATTTGTTAAATCACATGGCTTATGCCTTGGAGATTTCATTGTGCTATACAGAGATGATCACACAGAGAAATATGTAACCTCCTTTCTCTAATCTTCTTTTATTTTGACTTTGTTCAACATATTTCCGTCTTAATTACAGCTTAGTATCCTTCAACTACTGACACTGGATGGCATTGGCTTACATAAAATGTCCTCTATATAATCAGATTATTCAAGGCAAGAAGACTGCACACCATGAGGTACCATCCTCATCTTCGAAAAACAGCTCACTCAGTGCTGAAACTGCAGCAGATCATTTGGTGCCCAACATGGATGGTAGTAGGTCAATGTACTTCCATGTGAACCTTCCAGTCACTGATGAGATGTGCATGGGATTCCTTCTCAATGACACCTTCTCGTCGGAATTTCCATTAGACCTTTTGAGTGGGAAGATTCACTCGAGCACAAGTTTTGGGCCTGTTGAGAACTTGTCTCTAGATGACTTCCCATGAAGCTACTCGAACAACCCCTTTGTTGTGCATCGCTTCTCACAACTGAACCTTCTAGACTAGCTTAGAAATTCCATGTTTATATATGTGGGATTGGATGAATTTACTTTTGAAACGCATACGATTAGGAAATGAAACACTCTATTGACTATGGAGCTATCTCATGGAAAATGGATTGCCTGAAGATAAACAACCCTGTGATGATATCATATGACTGGCAATACGATGTAAGGGTTTTTTATGTTATGCCATCTGAATCCTAATCGTGATTATCTGTGGTCCATCTTGATGTAAATGTAAGGGCATGCTGATAATTTTAGTCTTTGCTCTTGTGTGTCTTGAGTGATGGTCCGAGTGATGCATCAAGGGAACAGAAGCTGGTCAATCAGACATTCAGCGGTGCATGGCACAAACAAGGACTAGGCATGATTTCTAATCATAATTATGGTTTGGTTATAATGAGGGATTTTCTGAACGATTGTCTTTTAGTTTAAAGAGTGATGACATACGATCAGGAATTGGAAACATGACTCTCTGATTTGCCTTGATTATTACTAGCCCTCTGCAGAAGGCTGTATTTTTCATTTACTGCAATTAGGCCACATTGACAAGATCAAATTCAGTCTTTGAAGAAAAATGGGAAAGAGAAAGGTGGCAAAAATACTCTTCGACTGTTTTAGGAATCTAATTTGTAAATGAATAAGTGTTTGATTAAATGGGGACTAAAATCGCAGTGGAGCCTCTTCATTTTGGCTCTATCATAATTTTATTTTTATTTTTTTAATTAAATTCAACTCGACTATCATTTTCCATATTTATTTAATCAAAATATTGGAAATTGTTTCAATCAGAGGTTTACATAAGTTGTATAATTAAAAAATACATAAACTCATATGCTGCTATATTGCTTAGTCTCCCATTATATGAAATAATCGAGGGAGATTTTTCTAGAACTCGTTGGTAAACAAAACTCAGCAGATTCAGCTCTGCTTTCATTCTTACCATTTCGATTGTAAGTTGATGCTGTTTGGAAGATAGGCTGTGTACTTTTCTTCAGTTTACGAGAAGTGGAGTCTGGAAAAATGGGATCTGGTTTTATGATGCAAGCCGGGTTTTCTGGAAAATCGGCTTGGTTGAAGACTCATCGGCATGAAATGGCTATTAAATAGCGTAGCTCTGTTTGACTGACTGCCAATTAGCTTCCGTGCCTTTTTTTTCCCCATCAAAAGTTGTTTCCTTTTGCTAATCTTAGTTGGCATCAGTAAAGTCCAAGCCAGAAAAGATAAAATTACCATTTAGTAAAATTTACTCGTTCTCTGCCTTTTGAGTTCCAGCAAAAGCCACCCATCAACGTAAAGGCTTATCTAGCTACAAATCATTCAGCTTTTGCCCAATATTTCAGAATGTCGGAAAATTATCATCTTTCCATAGGATCTTCTTAAGGATAAGAAGAGCGCATGAAAGGTATTTTCATGCTTTCTTTCTTTCTTTGACGCCAAAGAATTCCTTCGAGTCCAAAAAGATTGTTTTCTTTGGGGTCAGTCCCCACACGAAGTTTAAAGAAAAGAGGAAATAGGCAACAGATTTTCCATGGGGCAACTGAGAATTACTGAACTAATCCGGGTCAGTCCCCGCACGAAGTTTAAAGAAACGAGGAAATAGGCAACAGATTTTCCATAGGGCAACTGAGAATTACTGAACTAATCCGGCTTTGATTTGAGCGTCACGTTCGCAGATAAAGCAGCACAAGACTGAACTAACCCAGTCTTGTCAAAAAGTCGGGAGTCTCGAGGGAATCAAATTTACTCTTTATCGATTACCGTGAATAATCTAAGGGTATGCTTAGATAAAGCTGAACTTCAATACCATGCAGTAGACGACTCTGAAATTGATCTTTGACTGTAATCAAATTCTTTCTCATTAAACATTATTTCAATTTTAAAGCCTTCCTTTCAGGGTGGTTAATATTCTGAGTGGACTTGGATAAAAGGGAGTGAATAGTAAATGCCTGCCTGACTCGGCTGATTTATTTGTTTGAGCAGACTAGTGATAATTTGGGTGCAATAGAAACTGCACTATGGAAGATTCACCACGTCTAAAATGGCCCTGTCCATTGGCACACAAGGTTTAGCTACTTTCTTGTCTCCTTTCGTCATCTAATTGAAACCATAGATTGGATGGATGCAATCAATGCTGACAGGATAATCCCTTAACTCAATATTTATATAGTGGGCCATAAACGGCGAAGGGAGCATAGGAAAGAGGAAAACGAAAAATGCTGCATTGTTTTGATTTCTGCAAAAAGAATGAACCCCCTCTCTTATGTGGCCTAATAAAATAGATGAACAAAAGGGTTAAAGATGTGGAGAACAGAATGGGCAAACAAAAAGTAAAAAAAGGGCTTAGCCTGGCTCTGAAATTAGATATAATGAACCACGTCTACGCCAAAACGACTAACTAATGTTAGGAATCCTATGCCCAGCTTGTAACTCCCAAGTCCAGGATATTCCAAACTCACAAACTGTATGGGATTTGTATCAACCATCATAACACATTTCAAGAAAAATGAGAACTGCAGAGGGTTTGCTATTGTTCCATTGCAACAAACAGGTCATTAGCAGGGGGGAAAAAGGGGTATGGCCCCAGGAAAAAATCAGCCTGATGAGCACCTGCAAAAGGGTCCTCTGAATCTGGAATTGAAACGCCCAAATGGATCAAGACCAGACTGGTAAACTACTTGTCATAGTCAGGGTTTTCATTGGCCTAAGGAAAATGCCATTCAAACATACAGTTCTAATCTGCATCACCTACAGGAAGGAAAAGACTGTTTGAAGGTAACCTTTTTTGTAAACCAATAAAAATAGAGATTCCTCAAAATGGCATGCAATTGTATGCCTCACTTTTATCAGGGGCAGAGGATTCTGAAACCTGTAGTTATCTCAAATGCACAGAAGAACATACAACAGTCTATTTTCATTAAGATAATGCATTCGTTAAATGCAGAACATCCAAAATTAAACATGAGAAGAAGATCGATAATTAAACCTTTTCATTTCTATGTTTGACCGTATATTGTACCTACATTATGATTTCTGGCTTTATAAAGTGTTGCTTTATCTCCTTGTGAGGGAGAACTACTACTCCCCGAAGGAACATTGTGTCACAGACATGGATATTCTCTCCAAGCACTGCTATGCCGCTGATATGGGCTGATTCTCCAATGGTGGAATGCCATCCTATTATGCTACCAGATATGCATGTCGAACTCTTTACCCTGACCCCCTTCATCAGGGTGCATGATGATAGCCTCACCCTGGACTCTATGATGCAATCAGGACCCACAACAACATCAGGTCCGATCACACAATCTTCACCAATCTTTGCACTTTTGTCGATCAAGACGTTTCCTATGATGTTGGTACCAGATGCAAGTTCTAATGATGAATGTCTTCTCAAGTAGTCTAAGTAAAGCCTCAGGCCTGACAAGTAATCCTTGGGCTGCCCAATATCCATCCAGAATCCTGTTAAAACCATAGCATAAAGTTGTCCATCCTTGGCAACGGAAGGGAAGATTTCCTGCTCTAGCGACATGGGTCTTTCCTCAATTCGGCTGAGCACAGAAGTATTCAGGATATAGATTCCTGCATTGATCTTGTTGCCAATAAATGTAGTAGGTTTCTCCACGAATTTCATGACTTTCCTGTTCTCCTCATCAAAAACCACAACGCCAAATTTTGAAGGCTCATCCACCTAGACATGACAACGTCTCACTTTTGTTCCAAAATGAAAAAACATGAACAATAAACTCTTCCAATGAACTACAGACAACATTGCATGGTTTATATTGAGAATTACTCATGATGAAATAGCAACTTGAGAGGTTCTCAGCACCCAAGTACAACATGATTCAATACAAACAAAATGCTAGTAGCATATTTTAACACATCTTGATTGGGGTTGCTTTTTATATAAAAAGGGAAATTAGGTGTCCCGTTAATGTGGGTCCTATTTTCAACACCACCCATCATGTAAATCAGAATCTGGAGTCTCATGTCCTGCTAATGACCACATAATGTTGCACCTAAAGGCATCGTAACTACTTTAAATTCTGAATATCAAATTCATTGTATCAAACAAGTGATACTGACATCCTCTGGTTGTTTAGAGATGTCATTTTTCAAGTGTTTTCATGAAATCAAAGGGCTGTTGGTCCTTGATAGGAATCAACATGAGAAAGGCATGGTAAGCAAGGAATAGTGAACAAAGAAAATTAGTTCTTTACCTTTGTAACCATAATTGAAGCTTCTCCTCCATGTCCTCTGTGGAACTCTAGCATTTCTTTCAATGGATACTCACAAATGATATCACTGTTGAGCACAAAAAAAGGCTCATCCAGCTCCATTAGTTTATTCTTTGCAAGGGCCAGTGGGCCTGCAGTACCCAACGGTTCAGCCTCCACTGAGCATGTAATCCTCACACCAAGCTTTTTCTCATACTCTTCCAAGAAGCTAAGCATGACCTATGAATGAAGGAGAAGTCTTAAACTGATGTATATAAAAAAAAAATCGTATTTATTTATCCCATCAATAGGTAATGGTGAATCTTTCTTACCTGTGGCTGGTAATTGATGGCTAAGATAACTTCAGTCACTCCAACTTCCTTAAGAGCTTCAATCTAATAGATTAGAAAACAGATACAGATAATAGAACATTACCCTCATGGGTTACACATAGTTATGGAAGGAAAATGCAAAGAAACAGGCCTGAGGAAGATGGCAAAACCTGATGCAAAATCATAGCTTTGTTAGCAAACTCAACCAGTGGCTTGGGTTTACTCAGCGTCAATGGCCTTAGGCGGGTTCCAAAACCACCTACTAGGATGAGTGCCTTCATGATGATGTCCGACTATTCTTGTCAATCCTTGGAACAACTGTCTCACAGATAAAACAATTGATGCCAAAGGATGATTTTCTTGGGATCTCCTGGAGTGACACCACCAGCTTAGTTTACACAGAGATGTCATTGCAACCTTACGCGTCTTAAAAGAAGTAGAAAAGGTCAAGTTTTGATTCCCTATCTGAGCTTAACGCAATGGGGGTTCTGCTAAACCTTCATGGGCATGACCACACATCAGAACCAAGTGTGGTATATCCCATATGCGTGCATCATGTGGGCCCCATTGTGGGGGCCAGCTGTTCCTAGAATCAGGCCATTCAATTCATCAGGTAGCCTATAGTTGTCTAGAACAGTTATTTGAATGAGAACCCCAGGTTCGAGTGAGAATTATGCATCCTCATTGGACATGCATGTTAACCCACAGACTGTCTGACCAGGTCATCTACACAGTATAACCCACCTGACCCACAGCTTGAATGTCAACTACACATCCTCATTAGAAATGCACGTTCCTGAGTTCAATGCATAGGGACTGTCAGATTAAGCCATCCATAAAGCATAACCATCGGCTAATCCACACCCTGAATGTCCCGGAGGTTTGAAAATTTTGACTTCATAGTTGCATGTAGATGCACAGGAAACATTTCCAAACCTCCACTGCAGCTTGATCCCAATTATTACATTGGAATCAATTGACCTAATCAGATTATTTTAAAATTTAGAAGCTCAATTAACTATCCATTACAAAAATAGCAACGCATAAGTGAGGCAGGCATGCAGCCCAACCAACACGATTTTGTGGTATGAGATCATAAAGTAGAAAGGGGCTATTAGTGCACCAAAGACAAATTACTGATGAACAAATAAACACAGCAAAATAAGGTGTTGACATACTCTCAATTTCTTCCATCTATCTTGATTTGTTCCTATTTATAAAGAAAAGAAAAAGGTAACCATTCATCATATAAAGGTGAAAAATAATTTTAGCATGAGTTCTATATATCATCAAGGTAAACATTCATCGCATAAAGGTGAAAAATAATTTTAGCGTGAGTTGTATATCATCCCATGTAAACTGTCTAGTTTTTTTTGAGGTTGTAAAGCAATATATTTTCTTTTCTGCTTTTTGTTCACTCAATGAAAGGCATTCCTATAGAAGTTCCTAGAGTTGGATTGCAGAAACGTAGACATGTGAATCCATGCATTTTAGAACTTGAAGATTGAAATTGGATTTTTCTTTGTACAGAATCTCAATCAAATTATTTGATAACAGAGCCACTGACTATTTGCTGTTTCGAATTATTTCAAAATCTAGATCAGATGGAAAACCCAAACAAAACGATTTCTCTTTCATCAACCTTGAAATAGCAAATACATAAAAGATTTATTCTTGACATATTTTGTTGCTGCCACCTTTGGCAGCAGACTCTTGACCCAAATTCATAATCGTCCATTACCATCTCAAAAAAGAAATATGCAGGAAATGGGAAAAGGCAGGAAATGAAAACCCCCAACTACACATTTTCCGTTATCCACCCCACCTCCGTCTAGTTTGGTAAAAATGGCTGCAACCGAAAACACCCAGAACCACCTTTTTCGACCTCAGCTGATAAACGAGGTCGAAAAAGGAAAGAGAAAAAAAACAAAAACAAAAACAGGAGTGTGGAAAGCTGTCTTGCGGCCAATACAAACGCAATGATCTGTTGCGAAAACACCCAAGAGAGATGATTTTTTTTTATGCTTGAAAAAATGCCATTCGTTTGACAGAAACAGATACACAAGAACCAAAGACAAGATTCGACGATATGGGTGCGTTTGGATGTTTACTGACAAGTCACAATCCAGTACCCAAAAACAACAACAACAACAACAACAACCACGCAGTGCTTAAATTGAACATCCAAATACGCTCCAGCTTGTAAGGAGTGGATGGGAGTTTCAGCTGACCTTGCACTTGAGCAGAGCTGAGGGAGGCGGCAAAAAAGTGCCGGGTAGGAGAGCGTTAAAGAGCAAAACGAGCGGCGTTCTTCCCGCGCCAAATTCCTCTGTCGTAAAAGGCACGCGCTCTAAGACTCATGTGAAAAGACAGGGTTGCCCAGTCCGCTTCAAATAACTGGCAGTGTGATTATTAATCAATAATGTTAAAGTTCTTAAAATAATAAAATTTCCTTTTAAAATATTTAAAAAATATTTTTTTACCTACCTCTTTGCCTAAGCATGTGTTCAATTTTTCCATGTT
>JAYJMB010086491.1:0-20901 GCA_036873735.1 Pouteria campechiana | reverse complement strand
CCCCCCCCCCCCCCCCTGCCCAGGCAGCCACGACCACTCTCTCTCTCCCTCCCCTGCCCAAGCAACCACGACCATCTCTCTTTCTCTCCCATGCCCAGGCAGCCACAGCCACCTCTCCTCCCTCCTCCTCCTCTCCCCTTGTTGTTTTGCCTAAATTTAATTTTTTTCATGTATTGAATTTGTTAATGTGTTGTGTAATTTTTCTTGTTGATTGTTGTGGTGTTGTGTTAATTGTGTTTTAATATGTTGTTGTTTGAATGTATTTGCTACTTTGTTTATTGATTATTATGTTAGATCATGTCTGCCTCTCAATCCAACCCTGCTACAAGCAATAATTTAACACTTACTAGTGCATTTAGGGCAAGAACAGATATAGCATGGAACCATGTGAAGGAGATTGCAAAAAATAAGTATAAATGTCGTTATTGTGATAAAGTATTTAATGGAGGAGGGATACATAGAATGAAAAAGCATTTGGCTAATATTCAAGAAGGTGTTGCATCATATAAGAAGATCCCTCCCCATGTTTAATTGGATGTCAAAACAGATTTAGAGAACATTGCACATGAAAAAGGGAAAAAGAAACAATCAATCCCCAAAAGAAGTCCCTATCCATCATTGGATTCTATAGATGAAGTTGTTGAAATGGTATCTACAGAGCCAAATTCAATCAGAAAAGATGCATTGGTTCCATTCAAAAAAGTGAAAGTAGCATCTGAAGAAGTTCAACCATTACTTAGATGTGCTATGGTAAGAAAAGATGCAATTGAACGAGCATATTTGGAAATGGGCAAATGGTTTTCTGATGCTTGCATACCATTTAATGCAGTTAATTCCCCATATTTCAAATCCATGTTGAATGCTATGTTACCAATTAGAGTGGGTTTTCCACCACCTTCATATTATCAACTGAGTGAGAAGATATTAAAAAAATTTTTGAAGAGCTTAAAGGGGTTGTTGATTCAATGAAGGAGAAATGGAAAGCTTTTGGTTGTACCATCATGGCAGATGGTTGGACAGATCAAAAAGGTAGGAAATTGATTAATTTTTTAGTATATTCTGCTCAACAATCTATATTTTTGAAATCAGTTGATGCTTCTGAATATGTCAAAACTGGAGAATTGCTTGTTAGGTTATTTATGGAAGTTATTAATGAGGTTGAGCCAAGCAATATTGTCAAGATTATTACAGACAATGCAACTAATTATAAGCTTGCAAATCAAGAATTGAGTGAGAAGTATCCATCTATAGTTTGAACAACATGTGCAGCTCACAGTATTGATTAAATGCTTGAAGACATTGCAAAAATGGATGAGATAAAAGTAGCTATTGAAAAAGCACGGTCTATTAGTACTTTTATCTACAATTATACAATTGCTTTATCATTAATGAGGAAGTTCACAAAGGGAAAAGACATCATTCATCCTGCCATCACTAGATTTGTAACACATTTTCGTACTCTTCAAAGCCTCTTGAATTATAAAGATCAATTAAGGGTTATGGTGGTGAGTAGTGAATGGATTGAACTTGGAAATAAATGGAGAAACAATACAAAAGCAAAAGATGTTACTAATTTAATACCGAATGGTGATTTTTGGAATAGATGTTTCATGATTGTGGCAACATTTGAGTCACTTATTTGTGTTCTTCGGATGGTGGATAGTGATGAACGACCTGCAATGGGATACGTTTTTGAAGTTATGCGTAGAGCAAAGTTTGCTGTTAAAAAGAGCCTTTTGAAATTTAAGGTTCATGCTCAACCATTCCTTGATATCATTGATGCTCAGTGGGAAAATATGCTTAGGCGTTCCCTTTATTTAGCAGGCTTTTTGTTTAACCCCATGTTTTATTATCATATGAGTGAAGAGACAAATGTGAGCATATGTATAGAAGTTCTTGATTGCTTGGAGAGGTTGGCACATGGTTATGATGAGTTAGAATTCAAGTTACATGAGGAGATGATGCATTATTCTAATGCTTCAGATGATTTTGGAAGGTCAACAGCTATTAAAGCACGCAATAGTATGGATCCAGTTAAATTTATTGAAAATATGATGTTTTCTTTTTAGAAATGTATTTTTATGCGACAAGTGCATTTATACTTGAATCTTTTTTGTAGTTGAGTGGTGGCAATTATATGGGACCTCTACACCAAATTTGAGAAGAATGGTCATTAAAATTTTAAGTCAAACATGTAGTTCTTCGGGATTTGAACGCAATTGGAGTGTGTTTGAGCGTATACATACCAAGAAAAGAAATAGATTAGAGCATCAAAGATTAAGTGCTCTTGTATATGTTCATTATAACTTGCGTTTAATGAATAGGTAAGATGTTATATATAAGTGCTCTTGTATAATTGCATGCAACACTTTGAATTTAATTACATAGTACTACTATTTGCTTTTAGGAACAACAAGAGGAAACAAGTAATTGATCCAATTTGTTTGGAGGATATTGATGTGGTTGATGATTGGATGGTTGAAGAAGAAGAACCTGTACTTGTTAATGCAGATATTGAAGAGTGGCTTAAAGAAGACTTACCAGAAAGTTCTTCAACCATTACAAGAGAAGATGAGGATTTCGGTATTGATTTACTATTTTAGTAACTTTATAATCAATTTTACAAGTAGTTGATAAGAGATGATGTTTAATAATTTGGTATTGCTTTTCCATTGTTAGGGAACCTAATTATTCAAGAAGATGAAATTGTTGGAGCTGAAGAACTTTAAAGAAACTTTATGAAACAAGTTTATTGTGATGATTTGAAACTAGTATGGTTTAGTGTAATTTTAGACATATGTAAATATGTAATATTTAATGGATTGACTCTCATGGTTATCTTTAGAATCTTTTTAAACTTTTATCAATGTATTCATATTTCATTTCAAATGAATGATGAATTTTTAGGTAATATATATTTTTAAAAGTTTAAATATATTTTTTAATTTTTTTTAAAATTAAATAAGTAAAATAAATATTGCATCATAATTATATCATGCTGACATCACCGGTCCAAACCGGTTTGCTCCACTGGTTGAACAAGAACTGGACACTCACACGATTCAGCCTCTGATCCAATTTTCTAAACATTGGTCCTCATGATGCCCACGAGAGAAATATTCATCTTCTTAATGAAGTGATACTGATCTATAGAAGCGAAATGACTCGCATACTAAGAAGTGTCATCACTAATGTCTTAACGAGTTTTCTATAGAAGCTACATGAGTAGCTTATTGTCTAGTGAGTTGTTCTAGTTCTTCATTATTCCTTTAAGTGGTATTCTTTTTTATTATAGATAGGGACCACTATGTAGGGATCTCAGTTGTATTCTGATGATATGCCACTGACAAACCACGATCGACTAAAAGGAAAGTCGCTCGGAAAGATATTGGTTCAAATCCAATTCGTGGGAAGCCGTTCATACATGAAGTTTCATTGTTGAATGAAGGCGAGTTCAAGGGCTTCTTTGATCGGGAAATGCACGCACTTCTATTGAAGACTTTCCTATTTTCGATGCTACGGGAACACTCACTCTAACAACGGCACTAACGGATACTATCACAGTTAATTGAAGTGCCAGTACTGCAACTGCGGTCAGTAATTCAATTGCTAGTCCTCTACCACCAGTTAAAATACCCAAATCTCCTCAACGCAGACGCTGTTGGCATAGAAGTTGTCTTCATTTTCGCTCTTGATCTTATCAGTGCTTTAGCCATATCTGTTGTTTGTCTTTGCTTACCTGCTGTTGGTGTAAGTGTAACCGGTCTTACTGCTATCGAATCCGCTCTTGGGAATATCATAGGTAAGAATGAAGCCAATGCTGGTGATTCAGGAAGTGAATCAGAAAAGGTTGTTCAAAAAGGGATTGACCTAAGCTAACTCACGCCTGGAACTCCTTAATCAGTTAATCCTGAAGTAACTTCGATACCTTTCCAAGAGTCAGTAGCTACCTTGAGAACAAGGTTCAAGCATCATCCCTTGAAGCCTTGAAGACAAACGCAATCTCGATGAGAAGCAAGGAAATTCTACCCGCATGCCAATAGCAGCTGATTTTGTAACCTAGTCTTTCCCTGTAACCTCCATCCTTGTAATGCCGACTCTGATCCTTCCTGGCCTGGCTATATCGTATCGCCTTCACTCTATTGTCTTTCTTCAAGAGAATGCCCTATAGTCCTAATCTCCTAATGATCTTACTAAAACTAAACCATCAACATCTTACAAACTCGGTCAATTAGGGAAAGAGACAAGAACTTCTTATATAGCATTTTTCCATCAATAGTAGCTCTTATTCCTTCAATGGCAGCAATAGGGGATATTGGTGTTCTATAGTATAAGATAATCTTGGAGTCAAAGGGCAAAAGATTCTATTCTTCCGAACCCCAGAGAAAAGGAGTAGAATTTAGCTTACGCCCTTGGCTACTCTACTACGCTATGAAAAGCACCTGATAAAACCTCCAAGTGCAGCGATAGGGGCAACATCTCTATATGTTGATAGATACCCGCGAGAGTCACTCGCTTCTCGGAGCCCAGAATCTTACTTTGCCTGAATTTAATGGAATATTATCTAGCATGATCATGCTTCTTTTCTACATTCTTCTTTTGAGCATTTCTTCTTAGAAAATAAATCAGCATCTGTATGGATGTATTTACTATTTGATGTTTTCAATCTCAACTTATTTTTTAGTCTTTAGTGGCTTTGTTGCTTTGCTAACACATAGTAGTCGATGAAAACCTCAGGCCTTCTATGTGCAAACATGGTTTGAGTCTGAGAGCAGCCACTTTCTGCAAAGAAGCCAAAAGTTAGGACTGTCTCCAGCCTTCCCTTCTTGAGACCCTGCACATGTGAAACTTGCACCAAGTTATCCTTTCAGTGGGTTTTGTTGCATGGGCCCAGTCCATGCAAAATTACTAGCTTTAGGGAAGCTCCTTTCTCCCACTCCTAAGTTCCACCAGTCCATTTGTCGTGTGGCTAAAAATGTAATTGGGTCCTTTCCAGTTTCACTATGATTACCCAATTTAAGAGCTTCCTACACTCATATTTTTCTCAATTGCCTTTCTACTGTGGTATTCTGTATCTTCTTGTTCAACTTGTACTTCACCTTTTCTTTTTTGGGACCAAACGTTTTTGGGGGCATCAGATGGTCTTATTTGTTGTTATGCTTTTCTTTCATTATTATTGCAACTGATGGGGCTGAAGATTGTCAATGCAGGGAGCTGTAGGTTTGAGGATGAGAGTCTATGATCGGATACTCTGTTTTGTAAATTGTCATTTTGCTGCACATTTGGAAGCTGTCAATCGACGCAATGCTGATTTTAACCATGTTTATCAGACAATGGCATTCAGTCGGCCCAACAATGGACTTAATACTGTAAATGGTATTGCTCTTTTGACTTTTTTCCCCTTTTTCTAGTATGTGTTTCTTTTTGCATCTGTTGCTGGTTTTGTCTTATCTGTGCTATTCATCACTCTGATGCAGTCAGCACATCGTCTACCGTCCAACTGCTTCGTGGTGCAAATGTATGTAAATTATCTAGTACTGAGTATTTGAATTTTGAAGCTTCAAAGTTAAAATGTGCTCCTGCATATTCCTGTGGTCACTTTCATATGCAAAATGATGCAAAATCTTTTCTTACCTTCATTACAGACTGTTCCATTTTCTTCTGATTATGGAAGGCCTGAATTATCTGAAGCAGACATGGTGGTTTTTCTTGGTGATTTCAATTACCGTCTTCATGGAATATCTTATGATGAAGCCAGAGACTTTGTTTCACAAAGATGCTTTGACTGGCTTAGAGAAAGAGATCAGCTCAGAGCCGAAATGAAATCTGGTAAAGTATTTCAGGGAATGCGTGAAGGTCATATAAGGTTCCCTCCCACATATAAATTTGAAAGGCATCAAGCTGGTTTGGCAGGTATACTTTGCAAATGTTATCAGAATGATCTATTTAATGAAGATTGTTTTTAAAATTCTGGTGACTGAATTGTTATATTCTATAGTGTATTAGGCAAAATAATGATTTCTCCTAGAAATTCTTTTAAATGGATCATTATTGTACTGACTGATTTTCAGATCTCCAGGTGTTTCTAAAAATTTTAGGCTGCTAATATTGTGTTTTACTGTTTTCTAGGATATGATTCCAGTGAGAAGAAGCGCATACCTGCCTGGTGTGACAGAATATTATTTCGTGATAGCCGTTCTTCATCAGCAGCAGAGCGTTCATTACGTTGTCCTGTAGTTGCTTCTATTTCTCAGTAAGTCAGTAGTTTCTTCTTTTTCTCTGCAAGTTAAGGCAGATATGTTTTTTGTATAGCCA
Organism: Pouteria campechiana; assembly: GCA_036873735.1. Lineage (NCBI taxonomy): Eukaryota > Viridiplantae > Streptophyta > Magnoliopsida > Ericales > Sapotaceae > Pouteria > Pouteria campechiana. Next base: position 14,586 of record JAYJMB010086491.1, on the reverse strand, counting down.
AACTTGAATTTTTCATGTTTACTTGTAACTTTGTTTCATCAGGTATGATGCTTGCATGGATGTGACAGACAGTGATCACAAGCCTGTTAGGTGTCTATTCAGTGTTGATATTGTACGGGTGGATGAATCAATAAGAAGACAGGAGTTTGGTGAAATAATTCGATCAGATGTTACAATAAAGACCTTGCTTCAAGCATTATGCACTGTTCCAGAAACTATTATTAGCACTAACAACATAATCATTCAAGATCAAGACAAATCAATTCTCAGAATCACCAATAAGTGTGAGAAGGAAAAGGCCATGTTTGAAATCATTTGTGAAGGTGAAACTACCACCAAGGAAGATGGAACGGCTTCAGAAGAACATCGTACGAGGGGCTCCTTTGGATTTCCCCAGTGGTTCGAGGTAATTTACTTTTGTTGGGTCAGTGCAACAATGATTTGTTTCAAATTTGCATGAGCTTTGGATTTTAGTGGCAATTTTTTCATGTGTTGTCAAAATAATCTTGTCTTTGTTAATTTTAAAAGGTGAAATGATTCAGTGTCCCTGCTTGCACAAAGACACTCAATTCAATGCCTAGATCTGGAGTGCATTAAATCCACTGCAGACATCATGGTTCACCATTCAAAAATCACACAGCTTGGATGATTATATGGCTTTGCCCTTTTTTTTATAGCACTGCCCTTGCATCGATGGGTTCTTGGAGGGGGAAAATTGAAAGAAAGAAACCTGTCTCTCTGTGTAGAGTAATGCATGGAATTTTTCTAAACTGTTGATTAGAATGCCATCTCTGACCCATCTCTGAGAGAGGAGGAAAGTATATTGTATAGAGCTTTGAATATTGTGGATCAATTTTCATCTGAAGTACGTGGAACTCCATGTTAACCCAGGTTAGTTGGATAAGCAGTGTATGAGGATTGCATATAACTCCACATTAATTCCATGCCCCAGTTCCCATTTACAGCAACTAGCATTAGGACATGCATTGCACATGGATTAGATGGCTGGCCATGGCTGTTTGATCCTCTTAGTTTGGCCTCTACAGAACAATGAAAAAGTGCACTTTCTAAAATCTGATGAAATGGAAAGGTACTTACGATGATAGTCAATATAGGAAGATAATCCATATTTTTAGCGAAGTTAGGGTTGAATGCAAAAAAACCTAATGATTACAGGAATGCCTTAGTAATATTAGATATTTAACAGCAGTTTTTTTTTTTTTTTTTGAAAAAAAAAAAAAGGTTTACCAACCCTGACGTGGAAACTCCTTACCGTGCATGAAATGTTGCCCATTGAATAGCTGAGGTCCTATCTTGGCCTTCTACCAAGTATAATGCATTTTTGCTTGGACAATGATACCTCCAGTTATAGTAGAGAGCTGGTTCGACAAATATTTAATCAGCCGTCATCTTCTACAGATTTTTGTTTTCTTTTTCATGTGTAATTGTTGCTTTTCATGAATAAACATTTATTTCTTACTTTTTTCACCAGGTAACTCCAGCAGCTGGTGTAATAAAACCGGAAGAAATTGCAGAGGTCTGTGTGCAACATGAGGATTTCCAAGCCTTGGAAGAGTATGTGGATGGGTTTGCACAGAATTTCTGGTGTGAAGATAACAGAGACAAGGAAGTTACATTGGTGGTGAAAATTTCCGGTCGTTTCTCAACTGAGATTAGAACTCACCGGGTACGTGTGCGTCACTGTGTTTCATCAACAAGTTCACAAGACTCAAGAAGTAATTCTCGAGGTGTTCAATCAAACCTTCTGCACAGGGCCGATTTCCAAAATCTTGGCAGTACCACAAATGTGGTTGACGACTTGCGTAGTTTGCACTTTGTCCCTTGAGAAAAGGTGGCCTGACTAACATTTCAGACTACGATTACCGCGCCAACATTTCAAGCCTCTTTGCGACTATTGTTAATCCGCTGCAGCACATGCGACCCCTTGTAAATACTGCCTGTGATGGAGCTTGGTCGCAGTCTGTCTTTCTTGGAGTGAATTCAATTTGCTATCTCACTCCACGGATTGTTGGGCAGATTCTTTTTGGCCTGGCTTTCTCACCAAGTTTAGAGTCAATGTTTTGTAGTTAGATGCGTTTTAATATTTCATTGGAAGGTCCATTCCTAAGATGTGTATGATAGAAACTGTAGAGGTTTTTTTTTTTTTTTTTTCAAAATTTTTCCTGTCATCCAGCTGGCATGATGATGATGCGTGCATCAAAATGATTGGATTGTGTTCTTATGCAAACATTAGTTACTGTACTTTGATGGGTCCGTAAGCAGGCTGAAGAAGTGTAAAAACTCTTAACGGACCAGTGTAGTATTTGTTTCATGGTATCCTGGCAGGCATTATTTGTATGCATATGACTCAAGAATAGATCAAAACGTATTGGTTATTGTTGGATGGTGATGGAGTTAGCGACTTTTGATTTCTGCTGTATACTTTTCCAAGCTAATAAGAAAAGGCTATGCGACTCTTGTTAGATCTTCAGCTTTCACCGCTATTAGAAAAATGGTCACGCAATTGTTTGTTTCTGTTCTGTTCTCTATAATTCTAGAGGGTAAGTGGAAAAGATCGCGTGGCTTTTGTTCTCAATTTCATAATTTCCATAGCAACCAGTACAAGTACAAACGCAAGAAATCTGCAAAATTCAAGTTCAAAAAAAATTAAAAAAGCACAAGATTTCCTATGCTGGAGACGTCAAGACTACCCCTTTGTAAATTGCCAGTAATTCATCAGCGTCATCACCAAATTTCAGGATGTATTTCAGCAGGAACTTCAACTCAGACATGTCGATTGCATGTACTAGGCTGGGGTTGTCTACGAGCTTTTTCGATCTCAAAATCTCAATAAGTCGAGTTCGAGGAAGCACCCTTCTGTCCAAGCTATACATCAAGTACCTAGGATTACGAACCAGTGCTGCACGCTCAACATGAATAGTGTTCAGAAAGAATCCCAAGCCCAATTGCAGCTTCTTCTCTGAGGCCCTAAGCAAGACCGGAGCATTTCTAAATGCTGTCATGGATTCCTCTTCTGAAAACCCAAAGGCCTTGAAAATTTCAAGTTTCTGTTGAAGGGTCTTGGGCGTCATGCTACTTACTGTATGAAGGGCATGCACAAACATCCGTGAGTCAACAGAAAAGCCCATCTCTTTTACCCTATTAACCTGATTTTGCAGTGCAGATTCCTTCATGGCAAACAGAATTGGCCGCCGGTACAAAAGCATTGAGAGCTGGGACCCAACAATGCCACAGCTCTGTAGGAAAGCGACATTGGGCAGCAGCCTCGAACTTGGGTCTTTGCAGAGTATCCACTTGCATTTCTGCAGAGCTCCAACAATCCGGTCATCGCGAGACAAAATGTTCTTAAGAATGTTAATGCAGGGAATCAGCTTCCGATCCACGCTAATCGTCAGGAGCGTTGAATTCTTTGAGAGGAAGAGGCCCAAATCAGATCCCTTAAGACCCAAATCTTGGAAGACTTTAACCTTTGGTTTCAGTGTTTTCTCAACGTCAGCAACAAGGATTTGTGGAGTGACTCGGATGGAATCCCGGATGTGAGTTTCAGAAAATCCAGACTGTCGGAGGAAGCAGAGTACATTGTCAGGTCTATCGGCACATTTCAACTTAGGTAATCTTTTTGAAGTTGCAGCTGCAATAGCCTCAGGGAAATCAAGAGCTTCAATCATGTAATCGACAAGAAAAGGCCTTGGACTACACCTGGAGGCATTGGAAACAGAAGCAAGAGCAGAGGAGGAAAAACTGGAGGCTTTTACTATTGCAAAAGAGTAGCTACAGACATGGACGACGAACAAACGAGTATGCATCCCAGTCCTTACCCTATCTTCTTCTTCCAATTTCAGAAATAAAAAAAAATTGAAATATTTTGTCGCTATGCGTCAACCAATGAATCCGAGTAAATGCCTGAAGGGAAGTTGCCTGACATGCAGGGAATAGGAGGAGGCAAAAGTTCCTTCTTGAAGAGGGGTATCCTGCACTTGCCAAACTATGGTGAAAGAGGGATCCGTCACAGGCCTTGAAGAGGCAGTCCCTATCTCGATCGCAGCTGCAGGCATGGACAGATCATGGGAATTCCGGAGGAGATGCGAATCGAGTGGGGATAATGATGTCTCACCAAGCGTCGACAGTGAGAATGGATGCAGGACGCTGAAAGAGGAGGCTTGCAGCGCTCAATAGCCGACAGGGGTTTTCGTTTTTGGTGAGGGTTTGAGACGGGAAGAGGGAGCAAAGGGAAAGACAGGGTCTGGCAACTGAAAACGGGAAGAGGAGAAGGGAAAGGAATTGGACGAGAGCAGAGCGACAGGGCGAGCGGAGCGTCATTTGGGTTTTTGGGCGATCTGGGAAATTATCATATTTGCCTGCAAATTATAATATAAATTTCAGATTAGCCTATATAGTACCTAGAATTACATTTAATCCTACAATTATGTAAATATTTTCAGATAAGCCTACCTTGGCTATTTGGCTGAGGTAGTGTTTTAGCCGGTGGGTCAATGATCAGCAAATTCTCCCTTTGCAAAAACATTGAGAATGTTTAGCAATGGGGTGTGTTTGATGAATACACACCCATGTGTTAGGGATGTCTAACCATAAACCCTTTGTTACATATTCTATGGAATATCAGAATCAAACTCGATATCAGTAAATACACTATTTTTCAATCATTATCCTTACTTTTCAATCATTTTTTATATCTTCCAATCATTTATCTCTAAATATTCTCTACTTTTTAATTGTTCACCCCTATCAATCCAATCATCTCATCTACTTCTTCTAAGACAAAACCTAATGCAAATTATTTATTATGTTATTTTGTCTTTTCCCACTATACTCTTCATTATTCTACACACCCTAATGCACCTATCTTCAATTTTGTATATTCGAATCAAAGAATTTCAAACCGAGACACCAAACACCATGATTTTGTTGTAGAAGAACAGTGTGGGTTGTCGTGCGTCAGTCCTTTGGGTTGCATCAGTTGAAGAATAGTGTGGTTTCATGTTGTGATTTTTATTTACTAGTAGATGGATGAGATGGGGGAGACGGAGTGAAATGAGAAGATATTGATGGGTTAGCCTTATAATTCTTGTATAAAGAAGACTTGCATTTTCCTATCTGGCCCATTTTGTTGGTATTCTCCCAGCATTTTCTAAGCATTCAAATTGCATACGAACGCCCTACAATAGCAATAGATTCAATACCTACACCAGTTGCCATTGGACGCAAGTGTCGCATTTCTCATACAATCACATCTTCTTAAATACAAGCAGCACAATAAATTTCAGGCTGGATTGTTTCAATTTGCTGACTGGATACAGCAAAGGAGTTCCTTCCATTGGCTAATCCAAAGAGATTATAAAAGAAAAGAGGCGCACGGAGAAGGATATGGCCACTTGGCTAGGGGTAGAAATTTCACTTGGGGGAATTCGAGTCATTTGACTTGCAAGCTAACTGCCAAAGAACTTTCATTTAACCTAGGTAAATGGCAAAAAACTCTATTGTATGGCCAAGAAATTTGGCTTTGTTTGGATGCATTAACAATGCAAGTACATTAGGATTATACTCTTCTCTACATGCCTTTTGAGACTAATTTAATGTATTAATGAGAATAACTCTACTTTTTCTCATCTTATATTTTTAATCATTTTTTCTTTTTCATTAAAAACCTTATAATATTACTCTAGTGTCAACTCTACTCAACTTTTAACCCTTTAGGGGGTGATTGGTGGCATGAAAAGAAAACCGTTTCCTTAGAATACTTATTTTCTAAGCCTGATACATACTGTCCTCAATAATCCTACTTTTTCTATTATTGCCTATACTTTTAATTATTTTTAATTTATTTATTTTAACTTTATTCACTTTATAGTTAACATTATCTTTATATTATTGATATTGTTTCATTTATATTCCATTTCCTTTCTTTTCCTTTCTATACCACTGACCAAGCCCAAAATGTCTTTACAAGAAATGAGACCCACCCACATGTCAAGCATACATATTATTAATTAAGGCTCCATCCAATTAAAGCTCATATATCACAATTAAAGATCATGCTGAGAATAATTCAATCTTTCATTTATTATTTTAGCATTTTTGCTTCAGATGAATCAAACATAACTTAAAAGTTTAAGCCATGTACTTGAGGTGTATTAAATAATCTTTGCTTATTTAACTTATGCTAATTAATCAGCTCCACCTGCTTATTAGCCATCAGCTAATAAGCACCGACCAAATTAAACAAGTCTTTGCTTCTAATTAAATGTGGTGCTAAGGAAGATAGTTAGCTTACGTTTAATAAAAAATATTTTAGTATAAGAAGGCTCCACTAACATTCTTGAAAAGAAACTACTGAAAAAGAAAAACCGCATCAATGAATCACGGCACAATCTTACAATTCTAGAGAATCCTACCCTCCCAACTTATCCAATCGACAACTTAATTGAACAATTTTGACTTCATTTTTTTATTTAGTTGTCAGATTAGAAAAATGTATCCAAGGAATTTATCAAGCAAATAGTTTATTTAAGTATCAGAATAGCGTAATGGTTAAAATCAATTCATTTACCATGCTTAACACTCCATTCGTTGATATTTAAAAATCATCTTCATTGGAAACTTTGGTAGGCCACAGGCAAGGAGTAAACTTTGACAGACATTTTACAAGTGAAATGAATTTCGATTTCTTATTAGGTGTTTAATTGAAATGATTTTTAAATCTTGCCTAAAAATATACTTAACATAATAAATAGATCTGTTCCAACCTGTTAATCATTTTGTGACATTACCATGAAATATTTTCTCGAATTATACATTTACATGAAAATAATCATTGTGCAGTCTATAAATATTTGCCATCCAATGTTCAGATGTCAAATGGTTCAGGAAGTCTCAAAATCCACCTTTATAAGAAGCTACTGCACTATATCAATAAGATTTCTGGTCGATCCACAAAGTCAATCCCAATTTTACCTTCCAAACACTCATTGCACACAACTGCAGAATTGATCGGCAGGCAGTAGGTGGCAATCATAGACTATCCTGAATCATCCTTGAGTCGATCGTATCCCTCAAAACGGCAAACACTCAATGCGCAGTAAGCTCAAAAAGGATCATATTACATTAAGGACAGACACACAATCCAACCACACATGCATTGAATTGAATTGCATTCCCTTCAAGAACACCTCCCATGCTGGGATCCGCATACAGGGATCGCAAACTCCACTTTCCTCACCCTATCCCACCACCTGGCCACTCTGGCCCACCTATCCTTGTTTCCCATTGCCTCTTCCTTCAGCCTGGCATTCTCCAACTTCAGCTTCTCCACTTCTACCCAAACACCTTCCACCAACTCTCTCCCTTCCACCACCTTTCTCTTCTCCTCTTCCCTCATCACTAACTGATCATAATAATCCCGGTTCCTCTTCTCCAACCCACGTATCTGCCCCTGCAAGTCCTCGATTTTCCTACTCAGCATACAAACCCTGTGATCATCTCTCATCTTCAGCACACACCGAGCCAGCTCAGTTGCCTTCCGCCTCATGAACATGGCCTCCGATGCCAGTCCCTTGTTTTCCTCAGCTATTGCAGCTGCTTGGTACCCCAGACGGGCATTCTCGCTCAACAGCACCATCCGTTCCGACTCCAGCACCTCCAGCAGGCTCTTCTGCAGCTCAATCTTACGAGAAGACTCCATCCGCTGCTGTTCTAATATCTCCAGCTCGTGGGTGAGGATCTCAGCCTCCACAGTCTTGGTTACCAAATCTGCTATCAGGCAGTCTGGTGTTTGTGGGAGTTTTGCTGGAATTTGAAGTGGGAGTTGGTACGAGAGGGAGCTCTCTGCATCGGAGTCTGGGTAGTGGTTACTGGTTGTGATGCTAACAGCATGTTCCACACTGGTGAGTTCCTCATCAGTGTCAGAATGGACAGTGGGGAATTGTGACTGGTGCTTGAGAGCTTGGCAATAACGGTCTGCTAATGTAAGGTAGCGGTTGTAGAGATCTTGGAGGAGGCTGAGGAGCAGAGGGCGCTTGTGGTAGTAATTTTCAGCACGTTCTGCAAAGGAGTCAGGGCCATCTTCTTCTGGTAGGTTCAGAGCAAGTGCCTGCACCTGCCGATCGAGATCTGTTGCAGGAAGCCATGATTGCTTTATATTTCACAATGGCAGGCAGAACTTTGAATTAAGAAAACTACAATATGCATGTAGAGAATGATTTACCCCATATTAGAAACTTCTTCCAGGCTTCGATGGTTTCTATTTCCAACCTATAATGCGGCTTTAGAAGATGACATCTAATTAAGCAAATATTGAGAATGGTAATTGTAGCAATTATCATCACAAAGTATGGCATTTGGTCTCTTTACCTTAAAACAACCAATGTCGGACAATCCTAATCCCCTATTAATGGAATGCTTCTACAATTCAGTATCAGTATGAGCTGGTTTCGAATAATGGTTAGACCATGCTTAAGATTAAAATGAGAATACACAACAGTCACCTTGAGAAAATACAGATGCAATTGCTATGGTCAAAACAATTGATTCTCAAATCCAGTCCGCATCACTCTAGCTATTTAATAAGCATGAAGTCATAAAGAAGAATGGATATGACGTATTTCAATTATAAGAGTCAATTGGTATCAAAACATTTTATTAAATACATCTAGTTAGTAGCTAAAAAAAAAATTCTGTTTGAAAGTCAAACCACCTGGGCATGTGGCCAACTGAGCTCAAACCACCTGGGCACATCTTGGCCAACTGAACTCAGGCCTGTCTCAATCAGTTGCAATGAAAAATAACTATTTGGTTCCAATAACTAGTTATTCATAAGGAAGAAATTAAAAGATAAAATGTGAAACTAATATTTCCAAATAAGATGACCGCCGCATCGAGATCAGAATACCCTCTCTGGAAGGCATGCGCACTCAGGTGGAAAATTTGAGATTTTTTACATCTAAAATCCCAAATATTAGCCTTCTTAAATAACATAAAATTCCACCAGAAATGCCATGAATGCAACAATTTACAGGATTTCTTCATGTAACCACTACTTCACCACCACAACAATAGCAATGAAAAGAATACACAGGTGCCAAAATGTCTGACTCTCTGATCAAGATGGGGCCAGACAGCTTTATTTCAAAATGGTAACTCGGTAAGGCAGAGTTTGAAATTTTTATATGTAACCATTAAAATGCATCACCAAACAACAAATCAAAACCTACTAGTTACTCCAACATTAAGAGATGCATAGGTATGGATGAATGGTCAAAGCTCCCAATATCAAATGATCAAATGTTGTACATAAAATTCCAGCAAGATTTGTGCTTATAGTTTACTAAGAACACTATAGTATAACTTCCATTTTTCATTGACTTTGCAAGAATCAAACTAAATAGAAGTGCTGAGAATCAAACTAAATAGAAGTGCTGCTTGCATCTCACATTCAGAACTGATTGATTCAAATTTGGGAAGAACCATGTCTATGAATCTTACTAAGATGATTGACTTCCTCAGTATAAGCCTAGCGATATGGCCAACACTTTTTCTAAGTGAAACCAAAGTAGCAGGACATTCGAAAATGGGAATCCACTAGTACTGGAATCTCGAATGTGGAGGAAAAGATTTGATGCACATTCAGGGCTAAATCATAATATGACCCACTTTATGTGCTTAAAATTTTTATATTTTGTTAGTTAGACATGTACATTAAATAATTTAGATAATAAATATAACATGATAGATATTTTTATAGTTACAAAATTAATTCAATAGTAAAGAATCTTCCTAACCCACCTGAATCCTGATTTTAATAATATTTATTTAAAAGAATTGCAATCAAAATATTTTCTATGTTCGGATGAATTTAATATAAAACACAAATGTAGGTTTCACTAACAGACTCCTTGACATGTCGGGGGAAATGGACGATAATTTTTTTTAAAATTAAAAATATTTTAATAGCAATTTTATTTTTAAAATAAAAACTATTCAAATTAGATGTTCATATGGGAGAGACCCCAAAAAACTAAAATGGAAGATTTTCTATCGTAAAACTATTTCGAAATTATAAATAATATATAATATTACATCTACTTTTGAAAAACAGTTTATATGATAATTTTTGGGGTAAATATTTCATTTTTCACATTTTTTATTTGTTGTGACAGCGACACATCTATACATTTTTAAATGGCTTTTGGCTTTAAATAAAATATTTTATTTTATTTTATCAATATAAAGTAACCCACGGGATTTCGACAGTGGGCGAAAAGCTGCCAAATAACCCGTCGAATCCGCATGAGCGAGCATATCTTGAAAAGCACACACCCTTTTTCACCCCTCAGATAAATCGATGCTTGGAAAGTGACCCTTTCGCCATTTCCATAGCTTAAAAACGACTGCACATTACACCCACAACCATACTCCGATGCATTCAAATTTCAAAATTTAAATACGATGGACGGGCTATTGTCCTGGCACTGACATGTAAATGCCCAACTTTTAGTCGGTTCCAGCGTTAGAAAGTGACACGAGCCGTACATAGCCTAACAAGGGGAATGCTCAGGACCGAACGGAAGATAAACACCCACCAGAGATCTGGACCGTTCATCACGGAAAAAAATTCACGATAAACCAGGCGACGTCATTCGTCCAGTTGACCCCTGTGTACTACGAAGAATAAAATGATAACGTGGAGGACAACTAATTATGTTTCCAAGGCATAGATTGTGCTTAGTGCCCGTAATCATTACCCAAAATTGCCTGAAGTCTAGGCAGGAACAACTTCGACAAAAATGCCACAAGGCCAACTTAGCATGAGGTAGGAGTTCCTCGGCCCTAGCGCATTTTTCAGCCGTTGACTGATATGATTTCACTGGATGAAGGGTGATGCCGTAGTATCTGGTAAGTAGTTTTCCAAGAGGCAGTAAAATCACCTGCAATAGCTGCCTGTAGCCAGGACGGCCTGATGGAGATCCGACAGGATTGAAAACAATCGGCACCAGTCATTTCTGCAGCTCCCGCCAGTCTTCCGTCCCTATCTTTTCACCCTTCCTGCAGAGCAATTACGAAAAGAGGTTGAATAATTCAGACCATATTGTCAGATCAATAAAAACGGCCGAAACTGTCAGACGCGCAACGAAAAGTCTCGTCATTCCTCATATGGCTCAGCCTACCGCCACACGCAAGTGAGCTGTTCTGCGTGCGCTGCAGGGAGCGCATTTCACACGTGTGCGAAATCTTAGCCGTTCATTACAGGGATTGCTCACCGGCCGGGCCTGTGCTGTTATCGAAAGGGGATGTGATTTTGAAAGACTCGAGATTCGGGAGGAGTATGCTGGCAAACCAAGACGGAGACGCCTCGGATCTCGCTCACGTGTGAATCCTGCAACGTGTGCGGACATCGAAAGGACAGGCACGAAGTTGACGCGACCTGGGCTACAGTCTCGAGGGATGAGCTTGGAAAACGAGTCAAGAGAACGAATGCACAATCATACAGATACTTTAGTGGAAGATGAACGGCTCATGGCAAACCGATTGGACGAAAGTTTGCCGTCGTCCAAACGGGTAATTCCCGTCGTAACGTTTTGATCTGATAAAATACCGGGAAGCTTTTTAAAACTTCAGAAAAAAAAAAAAGTAATTATAGAGCCAGAAAATCAGTGAATGGGACTGATTTTACACGAGTTAAGCCGGAAAATCCACCGGAGGAAATGCAACATGAGCTGGTAAATTACCAAAAGGCGGTATAGATGATGGCTTATCATGCAACTGGTTGTTTGTGATGAAAGGATGAGAGTCAAATCCATGCATTGTCTAGCAGAGTGGGATGAGATGGGAACTCATGGTGATGGAAAACTTCACATAATCCAATGGGCTCTCTCGGCTCTATTATAAAATGGTATTTTCGGCAGTTCAACAGCCATTAGCCATAAGCTCCACTCCCACAGTTTTTCATCGCCTTCGTCGTGTATGGGCAAGAGATGAGGGTGAAAATTTCACCTCTCGGGACAGCAATCCTTGCCAAAGCCTCTAAAACGCTTCCTAGACTAATTCCCCCTTTTTTTCACAAGAGAGAGAGAGAGAGATGGATAATCCCAGCGGTCAATTAGCACATATCCCATGGACGATGGAGAGAGAATTGCTCGTCTATCAGAAGAAATAGGAAACCCCTGAAACGTAAAACGAGAAATTAAAATGCAAAGGAAAGGCCTTAACGAGTCGTTTGCTTCGGGAAAATGATCAAAATCGGCAAAGGTTTATGAAGAAGAAAAGGCTTACTTCTTGTGGAATGCTGTGTTCCGTCCAACGGAAGATCTGCGACGGGTGATCGGAATGAGCCTCACCGGTAGTACAGTAGGTGGCGAGGGGGCGGGCGGGGAATGGAAGAATGCCGGTGGGATTTTGAGAAAGTGAGCGCTGTTTATACGCAGGTGTGTGACAACTGCGAATAGAAATGCGACGCGTCGCAACTTATTTGAATTGCATCATCGGTTCTTTCGTAGTTCAGTGTAAAAACAACCTGCCGTAACGCCTGTTGGGCCCAATATTTAAGATCTAAATCGTTGATTTGGTTTAGATTTTAGATTTCAGTCTGCGTCCAAAAAATCAATGATAATGGCAAGTGACGGTGAACCACACAGCCATCAAATATATAAATCATAAAATTTAATAATTGCACTAATATTTTGCTTTTTGTTCTCATATAAAGGAATTTAAATGGCATTTTTCACATAATTGAATGTAATGTGAAATTTGATTTAGTGTCCATTGACTTGTTAGTTAATCAAGTGTATTAGTTACGCACCTTGGCATATATCTTTTAAGACTAATATGATATCTTAACTTCCATAGTAATTCTATTTTTTATAAAATTATTTTTTTACTCTTTTTTTAAAAACCTTATTTTTTATTCCATTTTTCCAACATAAAATAAACCCTAAGATGAATGTGGATGCACCCTATCCAAACGGATGTATTTGGGTGCACTAAAAAAGAAGTGCACTTGAAATGCAATCATTCCATGCACTATTTTAGAATAAAATAACATCATAATTATTTTTAGCGATCTTATTTTTTTGTTATTATTTATATTTTTAACCTTTATTTTTTTATTTTTAATCATAAAATCAATTTTACTTATTTCATCCCTCATCATTTTGATGTCAACATATATTTTAAATAAGTATATCTAATATAATATCTCTCAAATACATTCCATGTAAACAAAGCCTTATATTTTTTTATCACCACACGTATTTTTAATGATAATTTTCATTTTTTACAAAAATTTACCTATTATATTTTCATTTATTATGGCTACATCATAACATATTACTCTCTCTGCCATCTTAGATTGCTTTCTTTCATTGTCATTTCCATTTGTAACTTTTTAGATTTACTTAATTTGCTTTTTATTTATAAGGCTTTCAATTTTGCATAAAGCTCTTTTTTATTTTTTTTTAAAATTGCCAACCATAATGCAACTCAACTAACAAGAGACATGGCCGCAAGTAGTATGAGTGACCATTTGGATAGACTGTATTGAGAAGAATATTAATAGGCAACAAATTCACAAAATAATACACACAAATTTACATGGAAAACCCCTTAAATAGGAAAAAATGATGGGCAGAAGATAAGAGTTTCACTATATCAAAGATTGAGTACAATCAAGAGAAAAGAAAAAAATTACAACAAAATAGAAATTTTTAAAATACTAATTTATTTCTCTCTACAGAAATAACATGTCTTTATAGAAAACTTTAGTTTCACTGAGAATCTCATGTGTATATGAATTTTTCTCAAATAGCTCTATGCAAAATTTTCAAAATTCGTCTATACACAAAACTACCAAAACAAATATGTTTGTATGAAATTCTGTCGTTGGTGCCCCTTTGCTACCTATTCCTGTGCCCGCAAAATCCTTCGAAGGCAGCGCCGGCACTATGTCGCTGTCCACTTAAGGAGATCGTGGTGGGCTACGAGATTAAGCTCCTAATCTCTTCACCACTACCATAGATCTCCATGAAAAATTCATATTTGTCGCATTGCGAGATCTTCAAACTGACCAAAATAGAATTTGGATCACCATATACTAACAATTAAAAAGTGTAGCAAGTAATGATATTAATAATTAAAATATTCTGTCAATTAAAAAAGCAGCTAGGGTGTATGGCTAATATACTCCCTTACAAATGCACGGTAGGTTCAAACATGCTCCAATCTCATAGGAGGACGGTTACGCAGCACCCCAGCATAAGAGGAGTGATATACTTTAGTAGTCCAGAGGGCCGTGTGTGTTTGACCGATGGAGATGGAGATGGAGATGCAGGACGAGTCCACCGACAGTCGTCCCGGTTCTTAACAATATATATCCTTGCGAAGTGGGAGTATGGGTTTGATAAATTATAAGAGTTGTCAAACCTCCTAAAAAGTCCAGCCTCTTTGCTTTGCTAGAGTTGAGCCATATGTCTAATGTTGAGATAACCATACCAAAAGGGGTGCTTGGCTGCTTTTCTAGGTTGAGCCCATCTCAAACAACACACCTAAAAGGATGCT
>JAYJMB010086481.1:6039-20904 GCA_036873735.1 Pouteria campechiana | reverse complement strand
CATTTGAATTATCGATAAGCATTGCTTGCGCCGGGTCTGTATTCTCCAATCCCAAGCAGATCCTGCCCCATTTCAAGTTCTAAAAATAATAAGAAACTAGAATGCAAGTATAATAAAAGGAAATGATCACAATTATGGAGACAGAATAATGAATAGAGTAGGCATTAGTTCTTTCGATCACGAAAGCCCAAACAAAGCATTGACATGATTAAAAGTGATAAATCATCAGGCACCACGGCATGCTCAAAATTACGACCAAATCACACCGAAATGCTCCAAATAGGAGCAGGCCCGTTGCAGGGAGTAGAATCCGATGATATGGTCAGTGGCTTGACCCTTTTTCCAGCTTAAAAATAAGGATAAGTGTCCAGCTAATTAGTTGAGTTGGCCAGAGGCAACACCTCAACTTTTCAGTTCCAAGTCCACAACCTAAAATGAACAAAAGATAAATGGAGGATGGCAGAGGCTATTTGATGGGGATCAAGCACAACTAACGGAGAATGCAATAGGAGAATATTTTTGGGGATATTTTATTTAAAATTTTTGAATATTCAATTGTTTATTTTGAGATTTCATGTAAACATCAAGTGATTTGGATTGTTATTTTTATTATTTTATTTAGGCTTCTTGTTTAAATGCAGATGCATTAGGATTTGTTTTTCCCACATCTATTTTCTATGAATAGCGAAGCTTATAGTGGATTTCAGATTGTATAGTTCAATGATCCGTTATTGAAAACCAAGCTTTTGGTATCTCTTTTCTTCCTAATTCTTCTCTTTTTTTATTCTCAAATTCTTTTATTTTTTTTCCAAATCAACTCAAATCTTGCCATTTGATGAGCAAAGTCGATATTATCAATTCTGAGATTGTTCTACATCACCCAAAGTCCGTCAAGTTGGCTCATAGGTAAGATACTGAGCAGAATAAAGCATCTACAATCCTGCCTCCAAGGGGCTGCTCATTGCGCCTTGTGGACCCTATTACAAAAGCCCAAAAGTTTGAGTTGACAACTGGTCATGGCAACTCAAAGTTTTCGTTATAAGATATTTTATAAAGAAATTAATAAATTAAAATTAGCAGCAGCAATATCACTAGTACTTCATCGAATACAGTAGCAATATATATATAGTGCTCGTCAGATGTGTTAGCAATATCTATAGTACTTCGTTGGATGCAGACTAGAACTATAGAGTGTTGCTTCGTAATACAAAGAGTATAATGTAAATAAAAACATGTGATAAATGAATAGACATGAGGAATTTGTTGAATTTTTTGGCCTAGAAACTCCATAAAATGACCACTTTCAATATATTGGTTCAATAGCTAACATAGAACAACGAACAGTTCTTATGCAGTTAAAGTTAGGTGGACAAAGAGAATGTGGTTGTAGAGGTTTATTTGATCGCCTGATACAAATCAAAACAATTGGGGATATTAATGTGCAACCCACATTGCAGCATGCCTTTTTAGAACAAGATTAGACACTCCAAGACAACATTGTGTTGAATAGACAAGCACAAGACAGAATAGCAAATGAAGAAAGGACAGGACAATACATATCGTGCCTTCAATGGAACAGAGAGGAGGGAAAGTAGATTCTGCTATGCACAACAAATACTAAGAACTGCATCAATTAGAAACACTGGTTTAGTGATTCATAGGGAACACTGGTTTAGAAAAGACCTCATGACCAATAGTTTAACTAGGACATGAAAGTTGATAGGGGTATGAACTATTAAAAGCAGAAACGTAATGTAAAGTTGAATCATAAAGGAACTCGTTGATGTCTCCAAAACAATCCTAAGATTTATGAACATTATAATGACCCAATGATAGGATTCAAATCGTACTAATTTAACACCAATGTGTTTGATGTGAAGTCAGTTTTACGAATACATAGCATAAGTTTGTTCTGGATTTCTGAGTTGATTTAGTCCCAGAGGCCAGCCATTCACTGGTTTTCTTATATATGGTTCCTCTGGAATACAATGGCAGCTAATGAATCATCCATGTGCAGCCTACTATAACATCCCTGCGGCAAGTACCCTGTTCATCAATTACCCAAATAATGCTAGTTCATGAACTTAGAATTTAGCAAGCCAAGACGAAGTGAACCTATGGAGAGGAAAAAATATGGTTAAAATGCCCCTATTTAAATTTATGTTTAATCCATGCAACCAGTTTATAAGCTGATTCAAATAGGAGGGACAGGGAATATAACCAGCATCATTAGAAACTTTTGTGGGCCTTTACAAGTGTATAAAATCCTCACTAGTTCTTATCTCCAGATATGACCTATAATCATTGGCATCTCTGACAGGGCTTCAGAAAAGGGAAAAAAAAAAAGGACTTTCAGGACACCAATTTGAAAGAACACTTCCTAAAAAGTTTCTTTCCATAAAAGACCCCTTCAAATAAAATTTGTTTGATAGAACGTATTAAGATTATATTTTTAAGTAAAAATAACTTCTATATTAAAAAATGTCTTTTGACAATTTTTAAAAGGCTAATTTATGACTTCTTAGACAGCTATAAATATCTTTAAGCCATGTTTTAGTGATGAGGAAATATGGGATGAAGTGTTTTTTTCTTATCTTCCTTTCCATTTTAATTGACATGATATTTATATTCACAACTTACTTGAAACAATCTTCATCAATAACTACATGTCCTGTCATCATCTCGTACCTTTCAATCCAAAAAGCTTATCTATTTTTTTATTTACCTTATTTTTAATCATTAATCTCTATTATATTACATCATTTCCTCTCTTTTCCTTTACTTTTCTACATTTAACTTTTCCTCCTCTTTTCCTCCCCTTTGTTTTTATTTCCTAATAGACTTATGGGTCTATTTGGGGAATGGGAACAGAGGTGGAAAAAACAGAAGAAAAAAAGTAGAATATAGAAAAGTGAGCAAATGAAGTGACAAGATAAGAATTAATGACTAAAAAAAGTGAATAAAATAAAGTAGATTAGTTTTATTGGTTAAAAAGACAAAGGACAATGCTTGGAAATATAAATAACAATGAGAAATGAATAAAATTGTTAAGATAGGTAAATGTAATATCAATTAAAAAGGGCGGAAAAAAAAAAGGAAAAGGGATAACCAAACAAACCATAACCTTCTTAAAAGTCAAGACATGGAACTTTTTGACATTTTAAGAAGGTATTTTCTAAAACACTAATAGTTGCCAAACATTAGTAAAATGAAAATCAATTTCTCATCTCAAGAAGTGATTTTCTAAAGCCAAAAACTAAACATGCTATATGCTGAACAAGGCCTTAGCTATTAGGAAACAGATTGTCCACAACCGAAGTTATAAAGTCACTCTATAACCTAAGGCAAAAGTGGGCCACACACAAGGTATTTCATCCATCCCACTGTTCCAATGGTTTAAAATAGGATCTATTTGCTTTAAAAATCATAATATGATCTATTTTTATACTTGAAAGTTTTTCATTATTCATTTATCTAGTCAAGAAACATATATTTAATGATTCAGATTAAGTACATACCAAGATATAAACCCACATATAATCATAAAATACTTCAATGGTAAAAATGTGGTTTTTCACATTAGTATTAAATGACCTATACAATTGTCTGATTTGAGTATTTTTTTTAATATAAATGAAATATATTTGATTTTAAACCTTTTGGATGATGAGATGAATGAAACATCCTGCATATGACCTACTTTTACCCCCTAGGTTACAGAACGACTTTGTAACTTCGATTACAGACAATCTACTTCTTGGAAGCAAATCTAGCAAAAAAATACATCTCCATGGTATAGTGCAATGGAAACAACTTCCCCTAGACATGCTCCTTATTCCTTAGCCATCTTAGTGCAGAAAATGTTGCCAATGCCATCACCTTTTTAATACAATAATAGTCATAATGAACAAATCAATCAAATTTACCACATAAAGATTAAAAACTCTTCAAATGCCAAAGTTAGGCTATTTCAACTATTTTCGAGCCCAACGAGTTGACTTTCTCTATAAGTATATTCATTCTAAATGCAACAATGATGACAAGCCTACAACTATAAACACTAAATAGATGTGTCAATCACCAACCCTAGAATGTGGCTTTTGGCCTAGTTTTTTCACACTATGTTGTGCCCCCCAATACGCACTTTAGGAATACCAAAAAAAAAAAAACGATTCAAGTTATTATGTCTATACTTGGGGTATAACTTGGGTCGAGTTAAGTCAAATTAGAGTCAATATTAACCCTAACTTTTTCTATAAAACTTCAATCCAAACCTTAAGCCTATTTCTAAACTTCAATCATAACCAATTGTTAAAATTTTAAGTTGAATTTGAGTTTACAAAGATTAAAAATAATTAATTTATCGAGCATATCATAACAAATACAATAATATTTTTAAAATCCTTTTGACAAACACTTGAAGAAGAGCATAAATTTGTAACTATTACAACAAAAATACCCAAATTTAACAAAATATACCTTTATAGGGAATAATGACAATAGGGTAGAGGGATATTTATAAATGAAAGGAAAATATATTGTAAGAAAGGGGGCTAAGCACCAAGAATAATTGGTAAAAATGGGGAACATTCAGTAATTTCTATGTTGAAAATTGCAAGGTGGTTGATCAACTACATGGAATGGATTTCCATGGAAATTTTCATTTTCCAAGGGAACATTCAGTAATTTCTATGTTGAAAATTGCAAGGTGGTTGATCAACTACATGGAATAGATTTCCTTGGAAATTTTCATTTTCCAAGGTTTAATTTAACATGTACTTTCCATAATAATGCTAATTTTATCCATCAATACTTATATTTCTAATCATTACACTCCATCTCATTTAACCTTATTCACTTTATAGTTAATATTATCTCCTATACTCTGAACAACATTTCCATTTTATTTCAATCAAATTCACATTATCGATCAGGCCCTAAAGTGATGGGGGAAATCAAGTTGGTCAAGTTGTGTGAACATCAACCCAAAATTAGTAAAATTTACAAGTCACGTTCGACACTTCGACCAAATTTTGCATTTTATCCAATGCTAAACCTACCACAATCAAGTTGGGTTTAGGTTAGACCCAACCCAAATTGCACCCCTAATATGTGCAATACTCAAACAACATAAAAATATAAATAATAAACTTTTAGAAGTTCAAAAATGGATCCAAGCAATAATCCCAACTATATGAAATTTTAGGAATAGAACCAAACTACAATTTAGCCAAAAGATACAAAAAATAGCAATAAAACATATGTGAAATTTCATCAAGAGTGAGGAAAACCTATAGGACAATAATGTTTGTTATAAAATAAAAATATGTCTCAAAAGGAAAAATATTTTTTGGAAAAACAAGAATGATAAAAATAAACTGACTTTATTCTTTGTCTTTTTGTTAAGAGAAAGAAAATCCCTAAATAGAGTGGCATTCTATGACTCTTACACTTTCCCTTTACTTTTGAGTGGGACCCACTTTTTAAAAAGATGGAACACTTATATGCTAGAACAACCCAAACACCCAATAGTTTCCCCATCTAGACACACAAAGAGGGTATTGACCCTCTTTGTGTTTATCTAGTACTCACTCTAGCCAAATCTCTTACTTGTCATTTGAAATCATTGAAATCATCATATATATTGTTGTTTTTATCGATTTTGATTTTCTTTATATATATCTAATGATTTTCCACAACATTTTATATACAATGACATCTAACATAAATATGCTAAATCATGGAGCAATACAATGCACTCTTGTTTAAACATATCACATTCTGAATGTCACAATGTTTAATGTTTTTTTCAAATCCAACTCTTGAAAAAACCTCTTCATGCACAAAAGTTCTTTCTGTACTTCTATAGTTAGAATGTACTTAACCTATGACATAAGCATCACAACAAACTTTCCAACTTAAATTGTCATGAATACAGCTCCCCTTCTAAAGTGAGAAAAAATGTATTATAATATAAAATGAATAATCTTGGTTAGTTATCTAGTATTTTAGAATGAGGAATATCATAATTTAATTATGTTTATATAAAATCTTTCTATGAGGCTATTTGTTTAAAGAAAACCTAGTTTTTCCATCGTTAAATGTGTCCTATTAAAAAACATATTTATTTTATCTTTACTCACTTCATAGTTAACATCATATTATATCCTTATCTAACATTTGTGAGGTCTTGTCTATTGTAACTCATTAGTCCTCATGATTCTATCCCCAAAATGTGATCACATAGTTGAAGAACAAATAGTAGACTTCCTAATCAAAAATCTCTCCTCTAAATGTCTGACGTAAGATTCTGAGGGCACCACAAGGCCAACCACACCACTGCCACTATCCTTGGTACCCTACTTTCCCATCAAATCAAGACTAACACTAGGATGGATAATAGGTCCCAATGTTGCCTCATATGACAATAGTTCTACGTGTCACTTTGAAGTAATTATGCCATAGTCTCATACTAATGCATGTAAGGCATTGTCCATTTTAGCTTATTAGGTCTCACAGTTTTGTTCTCGAAAGGCACCTCACACGATTCAGAAGAGATAGACTTAATCATTACTCCTTAACTATGTAAAATGTCTTTTAAGGCCAAAACCATGAAAGTCAATCAGCCCAAGTAGACAAGACCTTATATGCATTGGATTGGGGCATGAGACATTTCCCCCTAAGCTACTGACATCATTTTTTTTCATTTCCCCCAATCAAACAATCCCCACTTAAAATTGTTTCTATACAATTTAAAAGTCTCTTCACGATTGGAATTTGAGAGATGTTGGATTATAAGGTCCATCATTCATTAACCATGTGAGGCACCTTTTGTAGAAAACTACGAAACCCAATGAGCCAATGCAACAATACCTTATATATATTGAACTAGGGCATGACACATCACCCCCTAAGGAATTGACATTGTTTCTTTTTCATTTTCCCTTAACCGTAAGCTTTTGGCGAGAAAGAAAAGAATATTTATTCATATAAAAAATTTCAAACATTGTATATGTTTGATAGACTTTGTCATTGACTCATGCATCTAAGTACATGCCAAATGAAACTATGCAAGACTTTTAAATTGTATAGGAACTTCCTTAAATTGGGAATTTTTACAAAAAGCATGATCCTACCGAGATATTAGTTATTCTAAAACTCTGGAAGAAGATCATCCTATTTATCTTCTCATAAAATGGATTTTCTGCAATTTGAGTCTTCTAACATATCTACATCAATGATCCCATGGATTTCACACCACGACAAGACACTTTAGAAGAGCATTTCAAGTATCTAAAGATCCATTATACAGTCGTCCAATTCTCCTTGCTTGAGTTAGCAAGATATCTACTCATGACTTTTATTGCATGAGCACTATTTGATTTAGTACAAACCATAGCATATATAATATCATCTGAAGAAAACCATGATTTATTCTTCCTTTGTAATTAGGCTCATTTGATACTTGGCTTGGCATGATTAGCCAGTGCGGTAGATTTGGCATTTTTGATATTACACTTTTGAAACACGAACTCAATATGTTCTTTTTCTTTCAGTAATAATCATAACTTTGTCTTCCCTATTAAAAAGTATCCTCATACTTAAAGTTCATTGCACCTAACTTAAAATTTTCATATCAAATGACTTCAGATTTTCCTTTTTAACATGTCAATTCTATCTATGCTTTAGCCTAAGAATCATTGGGCTTTTGGGTCAATCCAGTCTATGAGTGTTTTGCCTTTATTAAAGATGAGTTCCAACTGAAAAAGGAAAAGGGGGGCATGCAAGATACAAAAAATGTCTCTCATTTCAGAATTCTTCTTTCCCATGGCAAAATATAAACATGACAACAAGATAGGATAGGAGAAGGAAAAGCAAAAAGTGAGCTTTTCTCACCATTTTGATCTTCTCAATGATAAAACTAATTTCTTATATTTTTTCTTGGGTTATTGCGCATAAAACTAAAGATTAAACATATAACCTCCTAGTATGTAGTGAATTCTACTTCATTTTTAGCTTCATGTTTGTTCCCTCTATCTTGAAGAGTTTTTTCACATAAATCTTGAGTGTTATTTTTGTATATTTTGGTTTGGATTTTAGTATTTATTCTTAAATGTTTCCTTAGCTTAACTACTATTTGGATTAGTTTCTAGAATTTTATTTTTGCATTCACATGATACTTCACTACTGTCCAATCATAACTGTTGAGATATGGCTTGGACTTCTCCCAATTTCAAGTCTTCTTATCTATCATGATATGATTAACCATCATGAGATTATCTAAGATACAATCCACTTAATTTAAGCTACTCTCTCTAAGCATTATAAATATAGAGAAAGCTTTGTATATTTGGTGCTGTTTTCTCTTAAGTTTTCTTCTATTCTCGGTTGTTGAAAGTTAGTTTTTTGAGAGAGTTTTGTTGTGGGTATATTGGGTTTCGGGGTTTTTTCTGAAAGTTCTCAATTGTGTAACCGTGTTTTAATAGTGAATTTCCTCCTTCTTCCCTCATGGTTTTTTTCCTCCTTATTGAAGGCTTTTTCGATGTAAAACCCATCTTTCTAATCTATTTTGTGACTCGCTTTATTTCTGTTTCTGCATTACTTTGTGTTGCTTTTGTAGGTTTATTCCTAACAATAACATAGATTCAAAACTTGCCCGATTTAACAAATTATCATCTCAAATCATCATAAGCTTAAATATTTCTACCACTGGTAAATAATAGATCAAAAAAATGCCCCCTGAAAGGAACTTCTTCATGAAAAAATATCAAATCTCCCTTCCTCTTTATTTAATAAATGTTTGAACTAGAAGGTCTATAATCCATGCATGAACAGTTTATGTGTATATATAATTATATTGATACTAATATTATATTGTAAGTTCAATAAAAACATTAATGTGTTTAATGTTGTATTTTGTTGGCCAACTACAAGGCTATTTCATTTGTTAAAAATGAAGATAATAACAATGTGTTTGGTTTGTTGCAAAGTACTTGGGCAAGGTCTTGTTATGGGATTTATCTACTCCTATCTACCATTAACAATCCTACTTTCATTACATTGTTACTGATATTTTTACATAAAAAAATATATATTTATTTTATCTTTGTTCAACTGACATCATCCACTACCCAATTGAAATCATTTTTTGACCTTCTCTATATTCCACTTTTTCTTCTCATTTTATACCCTTTTTACACCATACTAAACACAGATTAAATAATTAATAAATTTTTTGCCATGAACACAAAAATTGGGTACTCCTTAGTTTTTCTATTTTACTTCTACATATTTGGCATACATACAAGTAGTTATAGGCTAGATTAGGGGATAATGGGCATGTAATATATCTATCAATTTTCAACAAGGGCGAGGGTTTAAAAGAATTTTTGAAAATTTATTGGCCTTAGACTTGCCCATTTTAGGAATGGAATAAGAATCATGGGCCTAGCAGATTGGCAACTACAGCATCACTCTATGAAAGAAAGGAGGCTCATGCTTTGGTAAACAATAAAATCATGTGCTTCCATATAAATGGTTTCATTCATTTCTCTACAGTAATAAATTTGGAAGGACAACATGTGCCGAAAACAGGACGTGGAAAAATTTAGGTGTGGCATACCAAGTAGGTAATGCACCCACTTCTGACCTATAATAGCAACAATTGTAAAGAAATGTGCTTCATGTTCTGATCTATCTAGTTCTGCTTCACTCCATGCCTCATGAAGTGCAGGCCCTAAAACAAAATGAATGAGGAGGAAGGGATCTTACTTGGCAAGCTTTATTTTTGGCTCTGGTTTCAGCTGTACTTGGAATATCATGGTTTGGTTTCAGAAACCTTTTCTCACGACGTTCACATGAGCCCCATCCATCTGAGAACCGACCACCTCTATAGAAAGCATAGGAAATCAATAAAAGGTAGACATGGTGTTCAAAAGATCCATAATAAGCACTGAAGCACTTACTGCATAGATGCTCGAGCAACAAATTCGGCACGCAAAACATTTCGGTTATCATCAAATTCAATGGATTTATCTTTGATTTCAAATGATAAGTTGAAGAAAAATGATATCTTCCTCCATCCTGAAAACAAATAAATATATTTAGAAAATATGATAACCAATAAAAATGGCATGAAAAAATTCCAAGAACTTTAACTCAAACCTGATTTCTTAATAAATGGGTTCCCAGAAATCATGGTGTAATCAGTTTTCTCCAGAATCTATCAAAAAGATAAATGTATGAAAATACATAAATAAATAAATCTGTTCTTACAAAGACCAATCCAATCAATGAGAATAGTTCTAAGTGTGTTGTTAGAATAATGCAGCATAAAATGCTAATCAAGTAACCTATGGTGATTTCCCAATATTGCTTCCCTTTGAGAGCACGTTAAAATGCCAAATTATGCATCATATAGGTAGACATGGTACTGGGTGAACTCGTGAACAACTAGTAGTTAGAATTTAAAGACTTACACTAGATAAGAGGACAGGTGCAGTTGCATGTGTATATAAAAGGCCCCTAGAAGATTTCTAATCAACTTCCTTATTAGCAAGCATACTCCGAATGAAATCGCAATGGTAAGACACCAAGCATTATGACAACTACGCAATTTTAACTTTGTTGTTTTTGGAAAAATTCAAATAAATACGTACCATTTTCAAAAAATCCAGAAGCTCAAGTGGATAATTCTTAATGCGGCTTGAACTTGTTCCTTCACTGAACTCATTCCTTCACAGCATCTGTCACTAGAATCACTAGTCGAGCATGAAATCACCAAGACCAAAAATCATGCCTTATGCCACAACACTAAATGCCTTAATTTTGAATAGGAGAAAATCTCATAGCTTGCTGCTCTAATTCTCATCATGAGTGGACTGCCTTTTTATAAAGTTGAAGTAACCCACGTGCCTACACGTGAGTGGAGTCTTACACACTCCCACTCGTACATGATGGGCTTGCAAGTCTGATTATTGAGATATAAAACCTCAATATTCTCCAATTCGAAATCATAATACAAGCGAATAGGTCGTGCAACCTGCAAGTGTACCTACACTTGGAAGCTCAGGGTTATGCACCTGTTAGGGATACATACTAGCTACAACCCTTAAATTAACTCTCCATACCCCAGACTCATTTTATTAAATCAGTCCGAGCATACCTAATCCCTTAGAAGCTATACTTGACTGTGCATATTTTTGTTTGTCATGTAATCACAGTTATGTCATCTCTCATATAGCAACATAACTAGTAACAATGAATACATGCAATGGATGTAACACAAAAATCTTCCTTTCTCACATATACCTTTTAACAATAGACTAACCGCTTTCCTAGACATGCCCCATAGAGTTGAATCATTCATGACTTTAGGTGACATACTAAGATAGCAAAATTAGACTATAACCTCAAGATATAGTTGAAAATCATATAGGGCATGAATGAGGTTTATACTACCTCAAAGACTCACATAGTGAGGAGACAGGGATTTACATACTCAATTCACTTCCTTTATTGGTTGCCAAGTACACATAGTATGAAAGACGTGCTACAGTGGAGTAACTCCCTCAAATGGAGTATATGTCTAAACTTTATGACACCATACAGATCTTAGTTCAGTCGCTATCAAGCGCCTAGCCTGAGTTCTCCAAGTGCTCGGCCTTCAAGCTACTAAAATCTCAGTCGCGCCTAACTTGAGTTCTCCAAGTGCTTGCCCTCCAAGCGCCATTAAGATCTCACATCTAGTTTTTCATAGGAAAAATGGGATGTGGGGAGAACCTCATTTCGGCCATCATTGCTACCCATTATGGCCTCATCTTGATCCCATATCAAGGCGACATATATTTTTAAGCTTTATGTTTACACGGAACATTCCTTGTTCACATAAAATATTTTTTTGCTTAAGTAGTCGCATCTCTACTCATTATCTGAATGCCAAAGTTGATTATCCATGTGAGATGACTAATCTCAACCTATGTGACATATTTTTATTCTGTGTATGCTATCATACTAATGTACTCATGCAGAAAGATAAATAACAAATATTCATTGATAAATGATGTATTACAATCTATGTAAGCCTAACGATCAAACATGTGACAAAAATACATCTTTAGGAATTGATTTTGTGAATGGATCAACAATCATTTGATATATAGATATGTAATTTGGAATTATTTCTCTCTTTGCTACAATATCTCTAACAAAATGATACTCGATGTCAATGTGCTTAGTTCTGCAATGGTATTTGAGATCTTTTATGTATGCAATAACCGCTTAATTGTCACAATTTATAAATACAGGCTCAGATGTATCTTCAGTTATTCTCAAATATTGTAGAAACCTTCTCGGCTAATCTGCTTCTTGTACTGCTGCTAACATGCCACAAATTTAACTTTCATTGTAGACAAAGTTACACAGGCTTGCTTCTTATTGCTCCATGAGATGACATCATTGTTCAGCAAAAACACATAACTTGATGTTGATTTGCATTCATCCAAATCTCATATACAGTCAGCATCTGAATAGCCTTCTAGGTGCAAATCATGTCCCTAGTAGTAAACGAAACAATCTGCAGTGTCTTTGAGATATCTGAAAATCCTTTTAACATCTTTCTAATGAGCTCATGTAGGATTCAATTGGTATTGGCTAGCGAAACCCATGACATAACAAATATCAAGGAGAGTATACATCATTGCGTATATCAAGCTCCCAGTGGCACTAAGATAGGGGACATTTCTCATTTTTTCTCTTTCCATGGAAGTCTTATGACACATATCAAAGCTGAAACCTTCGTCTTTCGCTATAGGATTATTAATAGACTTGTAACTTTGTATATTAAATCGTTCAAAAATTTTATTGATATACAGTTCTTAAGAAAGGCTTAGTAATTTCTTTTAACAATCTCTATGAATTTTAACTCAGAGAATGAAAGATGCTTTACCCATATCCTTCATTTCAAATTTAGAGGACAGTCATTCTTTAATGGCAACTATAAATCATATATCATTTCCTACAAGGAGGATGTCATGGACATATAGAGATAGAATTACAAACTTGTCATTGAACCATTTAATATAAACACAGTAATCTTTAAACCCATAAGAAATTATAGCTCGATGAAATCTCATATTACACTATCTGGATGATTATTAAAGGTCATAGATGGATCGTTGGAGCTTGCAAATCCTGACTTTCTTTTATGAAACCTACAGGTTGATCCATGTAGATTTCTTCATCTATTTCTCTATTGAGAAATGCAGAGTTTTAATATCCATCTGGTGTAATTCTAAATCCAAATATGCAATGATTGCAAGAATGAGGTGAATAGAAGTAAACGTCACAATTGGAGAGAAAGTTTCCTTATAATCTATACCCTCCTATTAGATATAACCTTTTGCCACTAGGCGAGACTTGTATCTTTCAATGGATCCAATCACTTTGCATTTAATCTTGAAAACCCATTTGTTCAATCGGTTTATACTCGGATGGAAGATTGACCAATTCCCAAACTTGATTTATTCTCGGAGACTCCATTTCCTTTTCCATTACTCTTCTCCATTCTTCTTAGCCTGGATTATTCCTCGAATTTTCATAGTGATTGCATAAAAGTGTTATTGAGGAGAAGTTTTTATGGCACTGGTTTTATTTCAAATGATTTTATGATCTTTGATGTTAATTATGATAAGATCATATCACATGATAATTTTTTTCTTTAATTCCTTCTTCTAGTGATGCAAATGTATCGCTTACTAGACTGGGCCATATCAAGCTAGAAAGAATGAGTAGATTAGCTAGAGATGGCTTATTGGACTTTCTCGCTAAAGTTTACTTGGCCATCTGTGAATATTATATGGCAGGAAAGGCAATTAGAAAACCATTTGGCAAAACAACCAGAATAAAGTTTTCATTGCAGCTAATTCATTCAAACATTTGTGGTCCAATGAATGTGAGAGTAAGGTATTGTGCCTCATATTTCATCATATTTATAGATGATTACACGCGATTCAATTATATTTTTCTGATCTTCCACAAGTTAGAAGCAATAAAATGTTTCAAACATTATACAAGTATGGTTGATAATCAATCGAATCGCATTATTAAAGTTTTGAGAACTGAGTGAATGTAAGACTCCACCCACGACAGGCACATGGGCCATGCACGTGGGTTACTTCAACTTTATAAAAAGTTAATCTGCCCATGATGAGAATTAGAGCAGCAAGTTGTGACGCTTTCTCTTATTCAAAATTAAAACATTTAATGTTGAGGCATAAGGCATGATTTTCCATATCGATGATTTCACGTTTGACTAACGACTCCAGTGATAGATGTTGTGAAGGAACGAGTTCAAGCCACAGTAAGAATTATCCACTTCCACTTCTAGATTCTCTGAAAATGGTATGTTTTTGATTGAATTTTTCCAACATTGGTATCAGAGTCAATAACTGCAGCTATGGCTTATTAGCGATTTGCTGGAATTATTTTTTTTAAACCCACAAGCAGCACTGGTAGCCATTGTTGTCATCTCAAGCAAACGGAATGAAAGGATTATTTTAATTTCATTCTTAGTATATGCACTGTATATGTCCAAATTTTTCCAATAGTTGTCTAGAAGCCTAGATGGTGAAAACTTTCCCTGTTGAATTATAGAAGTGATTCCATGAATTGGTTAATATTCAGCCTTGGGAGACTCCTTATTTGCAGACAAAGGAGTTCATGTGAGGAAATTATAAAATTCCAGTTGCTACAACATAGTTAAATCAGTAGAATGAAATTAAAAATAATAATAATAATAAATCCATTGCAGAAATGGAAGGATTAAAACTCACAAAGCTACAACAACAACAACAACAACAACAACAA
>JAYJMB010086470.1:7777-20905 GCA_036873735.1 Pouteria campechiana | reverse complement strand
GACCGAATTAACTAAGTTTACTTCACTTGATATACTGCATTTCTATTTTTTTTTTTTACTACTCATCTGTCTCAACATCATTATTTCAGTTACACAATTTATGTAAATGTTGTTCTTTAATTGCCCAACATTCTATCTCAAAAACCATAGCTAATCTAATAGTTCTCTTATAAAAATTTTCATTTAATTTATTTTGCACTTGACAATAAAGTAAAATTCAAGAAATACAATGATATTTCTTCCACCTAACATCCCCATCAATTTCCCCATTTTTCTGAACTTTTGATCCAAAATAGCCAAAATTATCATTCTTTGGTAGTATCTAGTCTACAATATTAACTGGCTCGTTGATGTTTCTATTCTTGTTTAAGTTACACCCCATATATTTAGTTTTTGTTCAACTAATTCTAAAATTGTTGGCTCCATTTAGGAATGGGGAAAAAAGAGTGAAAAAAAAATTCACCTTGTTTTCCATCACAATGTGATTTGACATCTTATAATCATTATTCCTCATCTTTTCATATAAAAAGCTTACCTATTTTGTCTTTATTCTCTTTATTTATAATCATTATCCCTTATTACATGACATTATTTTCTCTCTTTTCCTCCACTTTTTCATATTCCCTTTTTCTTGCCTCTTTTCCCCCATTCACAAACGAACCCTAGATTCTAAAGTATATTGCCATTCATCTAACTTCAAATTCATGCCTTTTTTATCTCATTTATTAAAATTATATTATAGGCAAATAACATACATGATGAAACCTCTTCCTATAAATGTCTACTGAACTCATCCATAACTGAGATAAATAGATAAGAGCTTAGATCTGAGCCTTGATGTAAACCTACTGCAATTTTCAAAACTCAACTCTTCTCCGCTTGTGGGTTTCACATTTGTTACAGCTCTATCATACATATCTCTAACAATACTCATATATCTAGTAATAACTGCTTTCTTTTTCAACACTTGTATTATTAATTCCCAAGGAACCCTATCATAAACCTTTTTCAAATCAAACAAAACCACAAGGAATTTCTTCTTCTTCCCTCTCTATTTCTCATTAATTGCCTAAGTAAGAAAATAGTTTTGATAATTGATTTTCTTGGCACAAAACCAAATTGATTTCTTGAAACATCTGTTTTATGTCTTAACCTTTACTCAACTATTCTTTCCCAAAAAATCATAGTTTGAGACAAAATGAAAAGAATATATTGTAATGTGAGAAACCATAAGAACCTCCCAACCTAAATAGTATATCTTAGAGACTGTCCAAGTTGTATGCAGACAATGTTCATATATGCCTTTTTTACACATAGGCATCACCAAGTTTTGGCTATGACAAAGCAATCATCCAAGGAGCAACCTGGACCCAGCCCAACTAAGCTAATCTAACGAATTTGAAATGATCAGCCAATTCCAATCAGTATTAGCATGTAACATAATGATACCCTTTTGTTGGAGAGCAAATGATGATGATGATAAACTAGATCACATCCAATAAAACTAAAGCCTATAGTAAAGTTAAAATTTTGCAAGTTTGATGCTCACATTCATTAGAAATGGACAGCATAAAGAAGAATATGACAGAAAACAAGGTTAGCATGGACTCCATCTATGAGTTATCTAGAAATGAATAACAACAACATTAATTCAAATCCAGAGAATGAGAACAGGTTGTGAAAAGAATGAATTGTCATTCTGCAAATGCACCAAAGAAGGAAACAAAAGCAAAAGCACTAGGAGTGGATAAATGGACAAATGAAGAGGATCCAATGATTTCAAAATTCACAAAGATAGAACTCTAAAACAAAATGAAATAATTAGAACATGAACTGAACACTCGGAATAAATAAATAAAAATAAGAATGACAAAGAATCTACAGTGTGTCAGACAATAGTTACCATGACAAGAGAAAAAAATATCTGAAAACATAGAGAAACTAAGCATTTTAGAGGAAAGTATGAACTCCATATTTTGAACTAGAGAAAGACTAAAGAGAAAACAATTGTTATCAAAATGTAATCAGACAAACAGGGGAAATGCCACAGCACCTCACTTTCCAAAAGCAATTGCTCCAAGGCTTTAGGAAGATAAGGAAATACAGATGCTCCCAAGGTGTCAACCATGCGGTGGAGAAATGATATGACCTGCACTTTGAAAGTTTGCATCAACATTTGCCCATTGAAGGCAAATCATGAACAAGTATACATTTGTTACCTTATTCCGCAAAGGTTCAAACTTAGGAAAGACCACAAGAATTTGCAGGAGGACATCCATTGTCTGTAATCAAGATATGACACATTATCTAGCAAATATTGGGCAGTGCTAAAGATCAACATAATGCAAAAATTAATTAATGTGTTTAAATTCAGGACAAATGACAATTAAGTTATGATTCATAATAAATAAGAATTCCTTCTATCAAATTCCTTTTGAAGGAGAACAATTTCTAAATTAGAAAGAATATTAAGGAACAATTTTTCTATAGAACCAAATTTATAGAGTATTCAAAATGGCTAGAAGCACTCATCCAGAGAAGTGGATAGACCAATTTTTCTGGTGATTGTTCACAATCATATTCGTTTAGGAACAGAAAGGATGAAAAACCACCATTTCCCACCGAAGTGGGGTCAGCTACATTGATCATGTTGCACCATTCCTAGCCATCTTGGCCAATGTCCTCAGTCCTCACTAAGCCTAAGCACTTTTATATATTTCCTAATGACTTCTAGCCAAGGTTTTCTGGGCCTCTCCTGTTCTTTTATGTCATTCTACTTGAATAAATTTACTCCTACCTGGTACGGTTTTTTGTCTCCATTGCACATGACCAAACCACTCAAGTCAACTTTCCCTCATTTTATTACCGATTGTTTCTACTTTTATATTATCCATAATCACTTAATCATTTCCAATTTTATCCTTTCTTTCTTTACCACTTATCAACCTTACTATTATTTATATTTTGTTATAACTATGTTATTGTTGACTGGATGAAAAATATCTTTATAAACACTTCATGGATTTGAAACTAAATACTAAACAGAAGTAGAAAATTCAAAAAGCATCATTCACAAGCTTCTTGCTGAAATATAATCATGTGCAAGCAATTAGATGATTCCAGGCAGTCACGGTCGCACCACAAGTGGACCATAAGCAAGTAGCAACACAAGAAAGAAAAAAGGATAGTTTCCCCATACCCGCTTGAACATTATGCCAATCGCAGGACGACTAGCAGTAACAAGCCGCTCACTAAAGCCCTAATTGATTATTAAAGAAAAAAAATGAAAAGCACATTATTAGCAAAAGTTCCAGGCTATGCAGACAATGTTCAGAATAAAAACTGTATAAAAGTCATAACGGATCAAAGATCTGCTCCACCTGAACAATTATTCTTCCCATAATTTTTTTTTAAGGAAAGAAAGAAATAGAAAAAAAAAACAGTGAAAAGTTCTGAAAAACAAAAACACCATGGTTAAACTTGGTAAACTGGCCTAAACAAGATTAACTCAGATCCATGACTCACAGAACCCTTTTTTGTAATTTTGAAAAATTAATAAAACTAAAAATTCCACTTGAATCCTGAAAAATAAATATATCAAAACATATTTTTATTCTGAACAGGAAAATGAAGCATTGCCCCCCAAAAAAGTCTCAATTGAAGTAAAGCACATGCCCAACATGACATCACGCACATCACATGGATGTCCACAGAAAATAAAGAATAACATGATGCCTAATAAAGCCCTGCACAATGCAATAACTAACAAGTGGCAGACTATGGAAAGTCAATCCACAAACAAAGTTGATTTCCTAGCAATCTGGAGTTTAGTTCTGCAAATTAGACTGCACGAAACATGATTTCTTTTATATTTCTTTACCATGGGCAATTTACTTTTGGAAATATAAGAAAAGAGAGCTAGGATTTGAAAACTAGATCACTCATACAAATGCACCTCTAATAGTTAAAGAACCAACCGGGGTTTCTTCCCAACCTTCTTGGTTTGGAAGCCTGTCTGCTAGAGTTTCTTTTAAGGTCCGTCACAAAGTATAGTTGAATAATTTAACTGGCAACCCACATCCACCTAGTCAGGCATGAAACTAGGTACCATATGCTCTGAATCACTCAAGGCTGAATCAGAGGCAGAAAATGTACTGAACCAGATTATGAAATTCCAGTCTTCCAGATCCAGGTCGAGTTTGACACATCCACATCTTTAATAACATGGCCAGCTTTCTTTGTCTCTAAGTCAAGTTTGTTTCTATTCTTCTTGTTTCCTCATGTTTTTATCATGAAGATCACTATTGTACTTCCAGAACATCAACAATAGGCCTACAAATGCACATGCAGACAGAATCCAACCCAAATTACTGTCTGTTTCTTTGGGCGCAAGTGGCAGAAGTCGAAGCCATCAGGAGCATTCTGTCTTCAAGTTAGAATTGTTCCATCACCCATGTTTACCAATAAAGTCAAAGAAGTTTCAAGTGTCATGATCACTTGCTCAACTAGCAAAACCCTACTGCAAAGAATAAGAAGAGGAACCTTGCTTAATGCATTAATTGCCATGATTACTTGCTGAATGCTGGCAACTTCTGCAGAATCTTCTTCCAGACCCTGCACTTCAGCATCTCTCAGCAGCAATTCAACCTGGATAAACATGTGAAATATGTAAATTATCACTACACACTCAACACAATAGCATTATCTTTCAAACTCATTCTAGGAAAGAAAGAAAAAGATGTCCCGTAATGAGAAAAAAATCCTCTGAGGATAAGAATATATTTATGCAACAAATCCGCCTTAACCTGTTGACAAAGAGGAGTGAGCAATGCGGAAAGGTACTCAGACTGCTTTTCTGGTGGTACATCTTCCATGCCAATCAATAAACCAATTGCCTGCTAAATCCAAGTCAAGAAAAGTGGAAACATAAATCAAATCAAATTATCAGCAAACTATCTCAAAGCATCAACAGACAAAACACTTAAATTCGCAAAATATTTACTTATGTTAGGAAGATAAATGCTCAAGCAACCCACCTTATGCAGAACTTGTAAAAATGCTGACAAACAATAGTAAGTGAAAAACTCATCAATTGAACCTCTACATGGATAGGCCATAGCCAAAAATACACAGATTTGACATATGATAATGCTATAGTATCAATCATTGAGAATCTTCCATGTGTCACTGCTATTTTTTGCTTGTGCTCGTAGACACCTGCAATTTGCGCACAATAAGCCCATTCATCTAGCCTCATGGAATTCATTGGCTACACATGTCTTAGTTCCAGTACTACACCAAATGTTGGAAGCAGCAGAAAGAGGTTGATTAATACCTCAAATATGTGACTACCATCTTCAGAGGCTGAGCATTTTGCGTCTTTGGATATCCAATGTAAATGTGTAAATTGAGCAACTGTATCTTGCAGACTCTGAAAATCCAGAAAACAAGAAGTTATAAAATGCCACTATAAAAAAGGCAAACTACAAAATTAGGACTTTAAATACCTGCAATATGGTATCAATGAAAGGCACGAGCTTTATTCTCAACAATTTCACCACTCTCATGAAGAGATAGCTTGCTCGCCGGCTAACATTTGGATTGGGATGGTGTATGCCTCTTTCATCAAGAAAGGCAGAAAGCGCAAGAGGTATGTACTGTTCATTCTCAAGAATAAACTTCACATATCGGGTCACTGTTTCCAAGTATACAAGTGCCACCAAACGATGCGAATGGCAAGAAAAGCGCGCTGACAAGAGCATTGGAACAATTTCTCCCAAAAGCCCACTACATGCCCTAATCCCCTCTTCAGCTATTGACTCTCCCAGTGCATAAAAAAGAGAAAGAGCTGCTTCAACTTCCTCGACAGCCCCCTCTGAAGACCCAATTGCACTAGCTAACAAATTCCTAATAAACAACTGGGTGACGTCTGGTGCAACACGACCAACTGTGCGAAGCAACACAAACAAATCTTTGCGATATTCCATCATCCGATCCTCCTCTTCCCGACCAATCTTATCAGGCAAATTTAGGTTATCTCTGTATGTTCGATCATAGCATATCCTTGCTCTGATCACTTCTAAGACCTGGCCCACATGAACAAGCTGCTTCTCTCTTAATGGCAACACACTCTTCATTGTGGCAACATAATTGGAAAGGAATTGGACAACATTGAATGCCGAATCCAATTCACAATTCTGCATCACATAGAAGACAGTGGGCAAGACTTCATCAAGAAGTTCCGATGAAATGCCTTTTACATCCCTGGAATCCAATCGCTTGGAGCAGTCAAGAAGTTCAGCTGCATAGCCAGTAACCAAAGCTGCCAGCTGTGAGACCAGTTCAGATTCAGAATCTCCTGCAACAAGATTGAAAACACGACTTATCTGAAGGCTGTGCAACAGGGTGATCTTTGACTGTGGATCCATACGCTTCAAGACAACAGCAAGAACACATCCAGCAGCAGCAGCTCGCAGGCTCTCTGACTGACCATCAAGTAGAATCAGCTTGAAAAGCAGAGGTATAAAAGCATCATTTGCAATCAAACCAATGTCAATCCATGTTACATATCTCCGCATTGTATCTAAGACAGATGTGGCCAAATCTGGGTCAGAATTATTGTAGGACAAAACAATGTCATACCATGCCCGGACAATCTGAGGAATGCACTGCTGCCGCATCGAATCTTTGATACGGGTTGCAGCTGCCATATCATCAGCAGTCCTTGGGTAGTCAAGGCTGATTAGCTCATCGTCCAGAGAATTCAAAATCCGGCAGAACACATCAATCACAGGAGGGCCATCAGCCAGCCTAGCCAGCAAATCAAGAAATGCCGAAGACCAAATCAAAGGATACTCAAAGTAGATGAGGGTCACGTAGACCTGCGCGAATTTGTTCTTAATGAAGATGGGCGAATTCAAGAGTATCAAAGAAGTCGCAGGCTGCGAGTCAGGGGGAGGGGCAGCAATGGAGACAAGGGCATTGCGGATGTGGGATTTTTCATCTGGCGGTAGGGAGGCGTAGCCCAGGCGCAGGGATTCATGAAGTGTCTGGAGACACCAGAACTGTACCTGGGGGAACTTGGTGAAAGAGAGACGGTCGATGCAGTGGAGACAAATGGACGGTCTTTGCTTGAGCTGGTGGCAGTAGGCGGCCGCCTGCGATTTCAGGGACGGATCAACAGTTCCCGACTCATCGAAACTAAAGAGAATCGCCTTCTCGACGTCGTCCATCGAGATGACCCTAGAAACCCTAAAAAAGGATCTAAAACCCTACGAAGATGGGATATGGACTAAAACCCTACTGAACTCTCCCAACGAAAAACGGTTTTTTCCTTCTATTTTCTTCCGAGAAAAAACGAATCCAGTATATTTGGAGGTGAACGGAAAAATGAAGGCAATAAAATTACTTAGATTATTTCCAGGAAAAGAAGGGAAAAAATCGTGGGAAGCAAAAAATGAGGATGTTTGGATAAGGAATTGGGCAGAAGAGATCGAGGGAGGACTGCCTAAAATAAGGATGGGAGACGGTTTGATCGATCTAGTGTTTTATAATTTTGGTTTCTGCATTGTGAAATTAGTATTTCTCCCAGTTCTAGACCTGGAGGGAGGGGTATTTGCTAGAACAAGTCGGAGGCGGTAGGAAGAAGAGATTTTATAGCATAGGGAAATGGCGGAGGCGATTTTCCAGAGACAGCGGCAACAAGGGGTCCCTGGGCCCGCACAATGCGGTTTAGGTCAGATCCGGTTCGTGCGATGTGGATGTTGGAATCAAAATTCGTGATGCTGCCCGACTGAAATGGCTCACGCCAAGTGTAACAGTATGCATGTAAACACTAATAAAAATTTCACGAGGCCCACCTGACTTTTTGCATGTCATCCAACCGTATTCGTATTACTCGGAGGGTGCTTACAAAATATCCGTAGGATCCGAGGGCTTATCGGACGCGAATGTTTGATGCTTTCATTGCCAATTTTACTCATTTCGGGCCCACGAGAGCTCCGGATCAGCGGTATCACCTCAGCCACTGAGACCTTCTGACGAAAGCTAGGAACAAAGTCATCTTCGTGAATGTGGATGTGAGTCACATTTGGGCCTTCAGTTGACAAACTGGGCCGCGGCAGCTCAGTTAGCTTGTCGCCGGTTTTGATCTAGCTTTGCCACGTGTATGATTCTATCCACCTGTCTACATGTGCAGCTTAGTAAAAGCTTAAAAATGAGGTTTATTGATGTTTTAGACTTCACGTGTATACTGTATGGTTAAATCTTCCTGAGGCAGACCACATGGATCACCTTGGAATGTACCTCATATTCATAAGGCACCGAAATTTAAAGCTTGTAGAATGTTTTTATGTTAATTTTTATAATTTATGAGAAAACTACTAAATAAAATAATCGAATGCGTGGTGCCAAATACATCTGCAAAGGAAGATGCTTGTCCCGTTGAAATATTTTATAGTCATGGGAAACTCATGTCATATCATGTGTCACTAATTTGTTTGGCATGTTCTTTAATAATTAGATAAATAAAAAAAATTCAAAATTTATTCACATTAAAATAATCCATTTGATGATTTTGTGTGACAGATATTCATTTTCAATTGTTTTTATTTAGCGTAAACACGTAAGTGCCTAAATTAGGCATATACTACGACTTTTCTTAAAAATTACAAAGAGATCCATGTAATCCAAAATTCTATGCCCATCCATGAGCAAGACGAGGGCATGTCTCCACCTGCAGCTAAAGCTTATATTTATCAGCTGCACGTTAACAGTAAATGCATTTCATTCATGGAAACGGCATGACAACAAAGATTAAAATCATTTACTTTTTAAAAAGTGACTACTTGAAAATCTTTTATTTTATCTAGGGCAGGTTGGTTGAGAAGTGGTATTTTACATATAATTCACTTTTTATGCATTTATTTAGTTTATATATATATATATATATATGTGTGTGTGTGTGCGCGCGCGCGCTTTACATATTTAACAATTCGAATTACATATATAATATGGCATAAGTCATTTATGGTACCACCTGCTCATCAGGTTAGTGAAGTGGAAGCAAATAATTCTCAGCTTTAGCAAACGGCAGTCCTCGAATAGTCAGCTACAAAATTATACGTGCCAGTCTCAAACATCTTAATATGAGAAGAACAAAGTACAGCTTACAGGGCCTAACAACAGATCAGATCATTGGGGCAATGAAAAGTGCCGCAGAAACTGGGCTCTCAAGCAGATTAGTCAGAAGCTTCACAAAAAATGCAACTAGCCTACCATCTTTTCTAACGAGCCCGGGTCATTTTCACTTTAGGACCTGACTTCTTCAGCTGCCTGGCACGCTCTCTGTCTTCCCTTCTACGAATTGCCTCTGCGCTGAGCTTTGCCTCAGCCTCCTCCATCATCTTCTTCTTCTCAGCCTTTTTCTTCTGGAATGCTTCTTGCCTAGCAACCTGAAGTTCTTTATATGCTTCCTGGGCAGCCTTTGATCTAGCTGCTTCGGTTTTGGAACGAGCCTGCAAGAATTAAAACAAACATATGAAAAGGTTCTCTGATATCCACAAGCCTACAACCAGATCATGTCTTAAGAGGCCAAAGTCCCACACCTGCGGGCTGAGTTTATATCGTCCAACTAGATCAATATAATAAGGTATAAGAGCCACCAATCTCGTCATGTTGGCCATGTTGTTGGCATCAGGCAGACCAAACTTGAACATTAGCACCTTCCGGTGAGTAGCTGCATGTTGATCAGAGAAATGCAATGAAATGAACAACTTCCCATACTTCTCAAAAGCTTTATCACCAAAAACCTGCATGGCATGCAAATCTCAAGTTCAATCTACATATTGCCGCTCACTGAACTCATCTTACACAGTGTGAAAGTCAAAGAAGTTGCATTGTTGGATAGGAACATGAAATGGCTTTGCAGGAATTAGAAAATAAGAATAACAATGAGAAAAATACTGTAGCAGTGCCATTTCTAGAGATCCTAACAAGCGGGTCCCATTTAAACCATCTTTCTTGCCTTCTAAATTGTTAGAGAAATTGAGATCAGGTACTGTTCTGAAGTTGGAATCTAAGAACTACCAACAACCTGTGTAGTTGCACACACCTTGGTTAAAGAGATCACGTTTGGAATAGATGCCTTTGTAGTCAGCTGTTTATCCAACTACTCCCTTTGATCACTCATGGATCATCGCATGACACTTTTACCGACTTTTAGTGCTTGCTAAATGAAAGTCAAAGTTGAATTTTTAAAAAAAATTCTAACTGTTTCGAAGGACCAGGTGAAAACATGCAACTTTTAGGCACGTAAAAAGATGCAAATTTTCACGCACGACCTAAGCAAGCCAGGTTCAAAATTGTCTTACTTCTTTTTCTGAAAAGGTAAAATAACCAATGACATGTGCCTGTTGACATTAAGGGTGTGTTTGGTATTGAGGAAAAGAAAGATGAAAAAAAGGAATAGGAAAAAGCGAGGGAAATGATGTGATGTGATGTAATAGGTGGTAATAATTAAAAATAAAAAGAATAAAGATAAAATAAGTAGGCTTTTATATCAAAAGATGAGAAATAATCATTAAAAATATAGATAATAATTAAAAAAAGTAAAGTTGTTAAGTAACTAAAATGTCAAATCACATCAAAAGGTGTGAAAAAAGGTGGTGAAAAAAGGTGAAAAACTTTCTCCAATTTTCCTCATTACCAAACACACCCTAAGCATACATTTTTAACTTTTACAGATATTCGTCCCCAAGAAAGAAATTACCATCCAGCAAGAGCAAAGTAAGAAAGAAATTACCATCCAGCAACAGTAAAGTAAAGGGTCACATTTTCTTCATCAAGAAGGAAATTACCATCCACCAACAGAGAAGAAAAGGGGTCTAGAGCTTGCTTATCCAGGATTCCTTATCAAATCCAAATGGAAATTGAATTTTGAAATTGAACTACCTTGCATGCATGTTTGGGCACACACACGCAAAAAGAAAATGTAATCACACAACAAAATGAATTTAAATTTCAAAAACAGAAAAAAATTAATATTAAAGAGAATAGTCAAGGAGACATGCATAATGCTAATACGCACATTAAACAAGAATCCAGATACAAAGCAAGCCAAGGAGAGCACCTGGTACAGAAATCCACAAAACTAATACAAAAGCAAATGTAAAGCAGCATTACCAGTTAGATCAAACCAAAATTCTGAACTAACATGGAAGAGGTTACCATAGTTTTTTTATCACTTTGTTTTTCTTAATTTGCTCCACTTGCTGTCTTTTACCAGCAACTAATCTTTACCTTCTTTTTCATTCAATTTTCCTTTCATTATTTTCTAGATAGAATAGCACATGAATCCACATTCACACTCCCTCATTTGTTGATGCAATTATTTCCTGTGCACTGGTATACTGTTATCCATTCCCATTAGAACATTTGCCTCTCCTACATGCACATCATCACCCTTCCAACCATCATCATAGGTGGATACTGATCTTCTCATTACTTTCCAGCTTTCTATACCCACACTTAAAAGGTTCCCCAAAAGGTTCCGCCAAGTAGCAGCCTTCTGCTAGATGTATTAACGGTTCCATACCCCACCACTTCAACCTTCCAGTTTGGTAGACTACATCCTTAGCATGAGCAGACTATATCCTTGGCCATTAGTCCAACCATGAATGAGACAAGCAACTTCAATCTGTCCCTTGTTCACCTAGACTCAGCTGGAGCTTAAGCTCAGATCATGAATATGAATTCTTAATTGATGTTTAAGTGTCTCTACGTGCATTTTATAAACAAGTCAACTAGATTAGCTCAGCTCAAGCTTAATCTCGAAATTCAAGTTTGCAAGTCGAGCTGAAGCTTACATATCTGAACTCAAAATAAACTCATGACAAGATTGAAGAAAGCTTGATAAAACTTGTTTTACATTGAAGCCAAGTGTAATTATAGCCCGGTCTGTAAGCCAATACCCAATTTAGATTACATCATAAGGCTATAAAGGGGCCAAGCTAACTCATGCATGGGCTTGCTCAAGCTTAACTTGGAGTAAAAGATCTCTGGAGTTTTGAGTGTAGTTCAATCGTTAAGCTCAAATTTAACTTGAATTCAAACATCCAAACTCATGCTTGACTAACAAA
Organism: Pouteria campechiana; assembly: GCA_036873735.1. Taxonomy (NCBI): domain Eukaryota; kingdom Viridiplantae; phylum Streptophyta; class Magnoliopsida; order Ericales; family Sapotaceae; genus Pouteria; species Pouteria campechiana. Next base: position 8,768 of record JAYJMB010086470.1, on the reverse strand, counting down.
CTTAGATTTCGACCTTGAGCTTGAGCCAACCTAAACTACATTGACGTATTTACAACCTTAATACACAGTGCATAAATGCATATACAAGGATATATACAATAAAGAAAAGTTGAGCACATATGACCATATACAAACATACATGGCATCAATAAAAGCTAAGTGGACCTACAAGCTAAATAGCATATGTAAACCCTAATGCATCCTAGAATTGCCAATTTCAGTTGATGATCAATGCAATGCAAAATTTTCTCCCCTATGTCACATGTAACAATTATGAAATTGACAAGATGCAACACCAGGTGTCTGCATCTTTCTTGCTCTTGCCATGTTGTAAAAAAAACCACAACTTATGTCACATCAACTGCAAAGCTTTCACCTCAATCCAACCAGTTACTAATGGATAGTATTCATGTAGTTATGCTTCTTAACTCTTCTAGATTCTCTCTTTAAAATGTTCATGCAATCCTTCCTGATCATAGTGGTGCCAGATTTGCCCTTTCTTCTCACCACATTCACCAAAATAATCAACCTATCGATATAAAGTCCATATGCATTCTATGCCACCATCAAGAATCACAAAAGGTAGATAATGAATGTTTTAATCTCATCCTATTAACTGATATTTGACAACAAAAAAAAAAACTTGATTTACTCTTATAATTTGTGGAGAAGATTGCTCCCATGATTTAGGATCAGATTTTATTTTTTAAAAATTCAAATTTGTATTTTAAAATTACAAAAGAAAAAAAATTAAATTTCAAAAAGTCAAATATTCTTCACAAGGGAAGGCCAAATCAAGTAGTCTCCATCAATTATCACAATTGCCATAAAAAATTACATAAACATATCAGCAGCCCTTGTGTTTCACATAACTTTTTTAGGCTCCAACCACTATGCTTTTCCAGTTAGTCTCAACAACATTCTGCGGGCCTATAAGACCAGTTATAAATATGCAAGCTCAGCTCATCTAGACAATGCTCAAGCTTGAATC
>JAYJMB010086459.1:0-20907 GCA_036873735.1 Pouteria campechiana | reverse complement strand
ATTATTATATGTCCTCATCATCCTCACATTAATATGTATTTTAAATCCATTTTTGCTATTTTTTCTATAATAAAATTTAATGTTTATCCAAATTTACACCTTCAGCATTCCATCGCCTTAAATTTATTTTCTTTTTCACTTAAATAATTTATTTAATACAATTTAGTGTACCCCAAACCTCATCCTCATGTTTATATTAATAATCCATTCAATTTTATAAATTTTTCATAATAATTTTCTCAAAAATTTAATTATACAATCTGTCAACTCGGCAAAAAATTACCGAAACTTTACAATAACAAAAATTTACATTTTAAAAATTTTTCAGGGCCTTACACAGAGCACCAAAAAAACATAACTTTTTAACCCCCAAACTAGTTTTGTTTCATTATTTTCCATTCCATTTCTTCTCCCATACCACAAACTCATGCCCTAGACCCTGTTTAGCATGATTTCAACATGATTTACCTAGTGGATTCCTATTTTAAGTGAGAATTCATTGTTTCTTAATGAAGATGATAAAACCCAATTGTTGGCTTCATGGATTGGGGAAGAAGATGTTGTTTAGTGCAAATGGATAGTGCTACTTGGAACTTTGGGCTTGGATTTTCATCCATGGATGGAAGCTATGCTTGGAATCTCCAATAAGATGATTTTTCCCATCCAAATTTTTGTTTTTGCTTAGCTAGGGTTTTATGAATTCCGTGAACCAATGTTTGGGAAAACTTCATGATGTATATTGTATTAAACATGGGGGAATTATTTAATAAGTTAATTTTAGTGATTTAAACATGAGAACACATGAATTTAGCCTTGCTAGGGTTTTCACCCATTTATGAACAGTAACTGTTTGGAGGAAATGATGGGATTGTGTTGTCAAATCATAGGAAAAATGAATTATTCATGTTTAATGATGTTTGAAACTAAATTGAGCATAGAAATTTATAATTTTGTTAAGTAAGAGTTTTGGAAGATTCATGAATAGTGGAATTTGAGATATAAAGATGAAATTGATGAGGGATTCATAAAAAAAATAATTAATGCATGAAGTGGAATGTTTTGGGATGTTTGGGAGTGAACAATTTGATTTTTAATAAGAATCTAAATAAGGTTAAAAAAAGTGATTCTTGTGTATAGCAGATTAAGCAGTTAAGTTATCAAATTAAGGGCATAATTGACTTGTAATTGGACTTAATCACCTGTTCATTGAACAGTATAGTCATCATATGTTAATAAATGTAGAATTCCTTATTGTTTATATTGAATCCTTATGAATTAATTGATGCTTACAACCTATTTGAAAAAAGGCTTTCATGAGGAATTGATGTATTAAATGAAGGGTTATTGACTAGGTAAGCCTAGATCATGGATCAAAGTTGATTAACAATGTGCATGGATGATATGGATAGGTTGAAGCATATGAGAAATTGATAATTGGACTTGAATGGTTGATTAAAGTTATCTTAGTATTAAGAGCAAATCTAAATGGGATTATAATATATGTTATGCATGTAGGGCTTGTGAGTGATGATTGGACAGAAAGTTATATAATCTAAGGAGCTATGGAATTGAAATTTCTTAAAGTAAGTAGGCTCTTTCTTTTGGCTATATGAGATATTCCATTTGTTTAAGCGGGCATTTGTATGTTGGTTGGGGATAGTGAATATCCCATATTTGTTTATTTTTTATATGTAGTTAGTTTGGAAATACATGAATGTTAGGGATAATGTATATCCGTTAGTTGGAATTACTTAATGTTTTGTTTATGGGAAGGTTATGTGATTGTTGGAGAGTAGTGAGGATGGTTTATAGAAATTGTATTGTGACATATAGAAATTGATAAAGATATATATATATATGTATGAAGTATATTGATATGATTGGATGCAATTATTTGAGATTGAATTGATAATGTAAATCAGGGTTTCATGAGTATAAATTTTGATTATTGGGTATGAATTTATGTGTTGGTTATGAACATGCTATTTTAATTCATTATTATTTTGAATCATGCCTACTTATTGAGTTGCCTGGATTCATGCCTTCTTGTTTATATTTTTAGCTGTTAGGTCAAGCAAGGGAGCCCAGAGATGATGATCATTATTATATTTTGTAGAAAATACTTTTGGTACCCATTTGGGAGTGGGTCCAGGTGGGTTAGTTGCAGATAATGTTGGTACTCATTATTTCTTGGGCAATACTATTTTAACTAAAGGAGATTAGGTTACATTTAGTACATTTACAACTATCTTTGGAACCCAAATCATATTTTGTTTAGGCTTATATTTTCTATGTTACTGTTGTCCACCTCTTTTATTTGGTTACATTCTTAATAAGGTGGAGGTCAATTTCTTTTTTAAAGCATTATTCTTAGCTACTACTTGCTCAAGTATGCTATTAGTGTTATTTTTACTCTTGAGCTTGGAATTTTCTTCATTCATTTTGGAGCATTCATTTGTAATTCTTTTGAGTTCCTTTTAGTCTCTTTGTACTTCTTTTTTAGAATCATGAAATCTAAAAATAATTCTTCTAGCATTTCTTCATGATTATGAGTTTCAGAATCAGAATTTACTTGCTCTTCATAGACTACCATGAAAATGATTCCCAAATGAAGTTCACCTTGATTACTTCTGTTTGGAGAGAGTTGACTGATTTGAGTTTCACATTCTTCTTCTTCTTCACTCTCACTTTCATTTATTATGTTCTCTAGCATCTCCCATGCTACTAGAGCTTTCTTTTTCTTCTAGAATTTTATGTTTGTTCTATTGTTATTATTGTTGTTGCTATTGTTCTTTCTATCAAAGTATGACTTGTATCTCTTTTTTTGCTAATCATTTTGTCTTTTGTCTAGTTCTGGACAGTCAAACTTCATATGTCCAGGTTTTCTACAATTGTAACAAGTGGGTATTTCTTTCATTCTTTCCTTTCTTCTAAAGTTATTCCTTGAACTATTTCTAAACTTTTTATTCTTTAGCATGGATTTGAATCTTCTTGTAATCATTTCCATCTCCTCGTCTTCATCTTCACTTGTGGATGCATCAATTTGGGATTTATCATTTTTTGAATTAGGTTTAAGAACAATTGCTTTTTTACCCTTAGGTTCTTCTATATTTTTTTGCTTCATCAATACCTCATGAATCATAAGAGAACCCATGAGATCTTTTAAGATTATTGTGTCCAATTCTTTGCTTCCTAAATTGTTATCACTTTGGGCATCCATTGCTTTGATAAGGATCTCAAAATTTTCTTCACCATCTAGGGCTCTGCAAACTTTTCTTCTAGATTATTTAGCCCATTTGTTATCTTTTAAAATCTCTCAAACATGTCTAAGATTGACTTTGTTTCTTTCATGTTGAAAGCTTCATATTCCTGTAGCAGAAGATTTATCTTAGTTTCTCTTATTTTGTGGGTTTATGTGCAACCTCTAGTTTATCCCAGATTTTCTTTGCTATATCACAAGAGGATATCTAGTCAAACTCAGATAATGTAAGAGCACAGTAAAGGTAGTTTTTGCCTTAACATCTTTTTCAACTATTAGAATGTCTGCAGCATTGTATTTATCTTCAGTATTTAGGACAATCATTCCATCTTTGATTATTTTCCATAGCTGATAGTCTAAGGAAATCAAGAATTTTTTTCATTCTCATCTTCTAGTATCTATAATTTGTACCATCAAATAATGGAGGTCTGGAAGTAGATTGACCTTCAGTAGAAGGGTTTATGGAAATAGCTGGCTATAGAGATCTCTTCACAGGTTATATAAATGGAATAGTAAGGTATAACAAGTGAAGGCTGCTTTGATACCAATTGTTGGTACCATTCAGATGGTGACTCAAGAGGGGTGTGTGTGAATTGAGTCTTTAAAATTTTTAGCAAGATAATGATTAAAGTGCAAAGATAAAGAAAAGACTGATAACACAATGCAACTCCACTTCTTTGAGTTAGCCTTTTCTGCTAAACTAAGGTTCCACTGTCACCTTCTTTGATCAGTAACCTCTAATCAAACAAATGCACTTGTTGCTTTCCAAGCATACCAAATAACTTATACAAATACTAAGCAATTATCCTATTTGCTTTTACTATATAGATGCAAGTCCTTGACTTGGGGAAATATACAGAAATAAATGTGTATAAATATTAATGCCTCTAGCAAGCTAATTTTGTATAAAGTTCAGAAGCAATAAACACAGCTAATATAACAATAAAGTAGTAAGATTCAATCTAAAAAGTGGTTGAATGAATGGCTTTGAATGCTTCTTTGAATGAGTTACAATGGAGTTTAAATCGTGGAAGAAAACTTTAAGAGCTTAGTAAATGCTCTCACTTTTTGTCTTTCAAGTAATCTACTTGTTCTTCATTCTTACTTAACTTATTTTATATTAAAACCCCTGAGTTTCTCTGTTATGGTAGTTGAGAATCATTTAATGTAAAGAAATGTTTGAATTTATGCCCATTGTAATTTTCATTGAGTTTTTGGAATCTATAATTCAACATTAGATCCTTTGAGTTTTAAGTGTTATGAAGTTTTTCACACAACTCACACATCATTTTCTAATGCTCGGGAACAACAGCAGCAACTCACATTAGGATAGTAGGAACTAACTCTGAAGGAGTTCACTGTCTCCGAAGAGCTTAACCTATAACTCTGAAAAAACTAACTCTGCACTCCGAAGAATTTCTCTATCTCCGAAATGCTTTACTTGGCTCCATAGTGCTTGTCTTCTAACTCCAACAAGTCCTATTCATTGAAGAATGTCTTGTTAACGTTAAGGATTCTCATAGTTGTCTCTGTCAACTCTGAAGTACTTGACTCAACTCTAAAGTTTATGAACTCGTGACTCCGAAGTGCTTCAATTGACTCCGAAGGTTATTAACTCATGACTCCAAAGTAATTCAATCAGTCTAAAGTTATTTTCTTCTGTCTTCAAAGTGCTCTAGTGGCTCCGAAAGGCTTGTCTTGGCACCGAGGCATTTATTTTGATTCTGAAGCTTGTGACTTCGTGACTCTGAAGGGATTTCCCTCTTTGTCTCCAAAGTACTTGAGAAACTCCAAAGTTGACTCTGAAGTTTCCTTAAAACTCTGAATTTTCTATTTTCTTCTTTGAAGTATATCTGTAATGTATATACTTAGTTTTCTTGAGCATTTACTTGGTTTCTTCATTTAAACATCATGAAGTTTATTCTCAAGATTAGTTTGGAAAATATTTCTGCAAAATACTTAAGAATAAATTGTTAGTACCTTAATGTTTTACTCATGTCTTTGTTCATTATCAAAACAAAATTGGTTAAGAATGTTTATCATCAAAATCAAGCTAGATAATAGTTTATGTTCAATAGTAAACAACAAATGAACTCTAGCACCATAGACGAAGTCAAACTGATCGACAGAAGCCTTGTTTGCTCAAATGAAAAAACTATGATGTTCTTCTTTTGTTCTCCATTCATTTGTTGTAAGTGGCAGATAAATGAATGAGATTAAACAACTTAGTTTTGATAATGAACAAAAAAATGAGTGAATAATTAAGGTATTAATAGATTAACCCTTTAAAGAAATATATTTAGAAGGAATGCTCAAGTAAAAGGTCATTCAAAAATCATTAAGAAGTAAATCAGAATCTATTTAGAGACTTGGCATGAAAGTTAGAAGTTAAGAAGAATTCAAGAATCAAACAGAACCTCATCAAAAGTACTTCAAAACCCAATCAGAAACAAAATACAAAACTTAGAAGTACTCAAAAGTTATCAAACATATCTCAGAACCATTCCAGAAGTAGATCAAAACCTCCTCAAAATCATGATGTAGCATTACTGCACATCAGAAGACAAACAGAAGTTTTTCTCTAAATTATAGAAGCACGTCAGAAGATAAACAGAGAAACTTTCTGCACTCAAAATTTCTTCAGAAGAATAAACAAAAAGCAATACTAAGGTGTACAAAATTAATCCAATAGTAAAAGACTCAAGTCAAAATCTTCTCAGAAGATCTTGAAAAACAAGACAAAAAAACGTTAGAAGTAAAATTGACTCTTAGAAGTGTCATTCAACATTTAGAAGTACCTTAGAACAAATATCAAGGCATACAAAATTATGGTAGAAGAAACTTTGGTATCACATAAACAACTCAGAATACTAACACAATACACAGAACATCCTTAGAAATAACTCGGAAGCATTTTTAGAGGCATTTTCAAAAAGGCATAAGTCAAAGAAGAATAATTGAAGCAAAATCTAAGTTTCATAAACATATTAGAAGTCTCTCAGAAGTTCTTCAAAATCTTAGAATATGACCATTAAAGGATAAAATAATGCACGAAAAATCTAAAGAGGATACTGCCAAGAAATTACTTACCACAAAAATTCTGAAGAACCACTTTTGTAGTTTTGTTAAGCAATGGATTGAATGATAGAAGTTTTGGGTACTTGACTCAAAATTTCTGAACCACAATAGAATGCAAAATTCATTACCAACTCTCCCTAACTAATTTGAAAACAATGTCAAAGGTTGCAACAGCTAAATATTTTCAAAGCCTATACAAAGGTAATTAAGGCAACACATAAAACAATCCAAAAATACATTGAAAATCATCTAATTCAAGAAGAGCATTCATGATCTTCCATCATTCTACTCCAATTGCTATGACATTGAAAAAGTATTCAAAGCCTTCAAAACTAGATCTGTGTCGAATTCAAAAGGAGTTTGAATCTGATCTCATTGCATACTTTGTTCATTTAATTGAGTTTTAATTTTAGTACATGTCTACCTAAGTAAGAGGCATTAATCTATACATTTCCATTTGGAAAAATAAGTGAGTTATTTGGTAAGCTCTGTGAAACTAATAGTTTATAAAAGTTTCTGGTTAATTTCGAAAACCAATCAGTTAGTTGATAAGCTTAGAAACTAACGTGTATAAGTTAGTTGGTGAGCTTGGAAACCAACGTGTAAAATTTTCTCATGAGCTTGGAATACCTATAAGTTGTTGGTGAATTTGTAATACCAATAAATATTTTAGTGGAACTTGAGTTCAGTAAAGGAGACTTACTCAAAGAAGTGGAGTAGGAACCCAGGAAGGACCGAACCACTATAAAAATATTGTGTATATGTGTTGTGAGCTTTATTTTCATTTATTTTAAGAACATCTCTCCTGTTATTGGCCAAAATTTTTGAAAGCTCAATTCACACCCCCCCCCCTCTTAAGTTATCATCTAGTTAGAGACCAACAAGTGGTATCAAAGTAGGCTCCACTAGTTAATATTTAATTACCAGTATATCAACTTTTGAAGAGATACAAATGGCCAGTATGTTCCACAACACATCTGCTAAAGGATAATCCACTTCTAGACCTCCACTTTTTAATAGAACCAATTATGGGTATTGAAAGATGAGGATGCAATATTTCTTGATCACCACAAATTACCAATTATGGCTTGTAGTTTAGAATGGAAAGAATGTTACTAACATAGAAGATAAATATACACTAGAAGATATACTATTTATGTGATGCTAAGGCAAAGAATTGTCTCTATTGTGCACCATCTTCATCTGAATTTGAAAAGATTTTCTCTTTTGATTCAGCTAAGAGAATCTAGGATAAACCAAGTAGCACATAATTGTACAAATTTAGTAAAAGAGACTAAAATTAATATTCTAGTGCAGGAATATGAAGCCTTCTCCTTGAAAGAATTAGAAACAATTTCTAAAATGTGTGGAAGATTTCAGAAAATCACTAATGGACTGAAAATTTTAGGAGAAAAATATGAAGAACCCAAGTTAGTTAAAAAGATCTTAAGATCTCTACCTAGATTTTGGATGCCTAAAGTGATTGCTATCTAGGAGCAAAAGATCTGGATAAGATGATAGTGGACGAATTCATGGGATCACCTATGACCCATGAAGTCTTAATGAAGTAAAAGGCTCCGGATGAATTCAAAGGCAAGAAGATTGCTTTACAAGTTAATTTAGAGAATGAATAATCATCAAAATAAGCCTCAGTGAATTTAGATGATGAGGATATGGTGAATATAACTAGAAGATTCAAAAATATGATTAGGAAGAAGAAATTTGTAAACAACTTCAAAAACAACAACAAGAGGAAGGAAAAGAGAAAGGAGATTCTAATATGTTATAATTACAATAAGTCTAGGCACATGAGATTTGACTGTCCAGAACTAGACAAAACGCAAGGAAACAACAATAAAAGGTATATAAAAAGAATATTTCTGACAACAAAAAATTTGGAAAGAAGAAGAAAGCGATGGCCACATGGGAAATGTTGGAGAATATGATGCAAGATAGCTTGAGTGAAAAAAAAGAAGAAAATGAAGCTCAATTCAGTTCACTCAGCTCCAAAGAAAGAAATTAGGAGAAACATCATACAGAAATAAGCTTCATGGCCATCCATGAAGATGAGGTAAATTCAAAAACTAAAACTTCTAATTTAGTGGAATTATTAGATAAATTATATTCAGATTTCAAAACTTTAAAAGCTAAACACAAAGAAACAAAAAGAAAATTTGAAAGAACAATCTATGAATGCTCTATGTTAAGGCAAGAAAACACCCAACTCAAAACTAACCAAAACCTTAACATAGAACCTGAGCAAACTAAAGTAGAGAATCATGCCCTTAGAAAAATAGCTTGACCTTATTATTACATGTGTGCTTAAGAGTCATAAGGAGTAGCAAATGGTATATTGATGGTGGTTGCTCAAGACACAAATGGGGTAGAAGGAGCTATTCATAGAATTAAAAGCTAAAAACAGAGGAACAATTACCATTGGAGATAATGAAAAAGGTAGAGTGGTTGGGATTAGTAAGATCAACCAACCTCCCTCTATTACTATTTCAAATGTTTTACAAGTAGAAGGATTGATATACAATCTATTAAGTGTTAATCAATTCTATGATAATGGTTATAAGGTTGTGTTTGAATCACATATATGCTTTGTAATAGATAGTTCAAATTCAGTCTTAGTAAAAGATGTGAAAATGTGTATTTAGTAGATTTGAGTGATATCCAAGTTAAATGTCTTATTGTGAATATTGAAGAATCCTTGATGTGGCATAGAAAATTAGGACATGCCAACATGAAAAAACTATACAACAAAGATCTTGTTGTCAGCTTACCCAAACGAAAGTTTGACCAAAATGAATTGTGTGATGATTGCTTAGGAGGAAAGTAAGTTAAAGAATCACTCAAATCTAACAAAGAAGTATACACAACTAAACCACTTCAATTGCTACACATGGACCTCACTAGACCAACAAGAACTAAAAGTCTAGGAGGTAATTATTATACATTTGTCATTGTGGATGACTATTCTAAATTCACCTGGATAACTTTTCTCACTTACAAAGATGAAACTTTTTCATTCTTTCAAACATTTACCAAGCATGTGCAAAATGAACAAGATTCTCATATAGTAGCCATAAGAAGTGATCATGATGGAGAATTTGAAAATAAAAAATTCACTATATTTTATGAAAGCATTGGAATTTTGCATACATTCTCTACACCAAGATCACCTCAGCAAAATGGAGTAACTTAAAGGAAAAACAGATCCTTGCAAGAGATGACAAGGACAATGTTTAGTGAATATGACTTATGTCGATATTTTTGGGGCTGAAGTAATGAATATTTCATGCTACATTATTAACATAATTTTTGCTAGACTATACTCAACAAAACTCCATTTGAATTATATTATGGTAGAAAACTAAATGTTTCTCATTTCCACACTTTTGGTTGCAAATATTTCATTCTTAACATTGGGAAGGAAAATTGTGGCAAATTTAATAGCAAATCTGATGAAGGCATTTTCTTTTGTTATTCTATTGTTAGTAAGGCATTTAGAGTTTATAATCTAAAAAATAAAACTGTAGAGTAATCCATTCATGTAAAATTTGACGTAAGTACTAACATTTCTAGAAAGATAAGTGTTTTTTATGATGGGACAGGAGAACTCACAACATCTGTGGAAAAAATAAAGATATAAGATAAAGATAAAGAGTCTTCAAATTAAAAAATACAAAATAATAATGAAGAAATAGATGATGGACCATCCATCAATGAGGTAAATAATGAAGGTAATGATTCTTTTCCCAAAGATTGAAGGTTCATGTGTGATCATCTGGAACACCAAGTAATTGGTTATATTTATGATAGAGTGAGAACTAGATCTTTATATCATCAAATATGTGCTAATTTTGCTTTCATTTCTCAACTAGAACAAACTTGCATAGATCAAGCTTTAGGAGATGAAAACTAGATTATAGCTATGCTAGAAGAATTGGATCAATTTAAATGCAATAATGCATGGATGCTTGTTCCAAGGCCCAACCATTAGTCTGTTATAGGAACTAAGTAAGTCTTTAGGAATAAAGTATATGAATTTGGTATATTAATAAGAAATAAAGCAAGGTTAATAGTAAAAGGATACTATCAAGAGGAAGGAATAGACTTTGAAGAATCATATGCTCCTATTGCCAGAATTGAAGCTATTAGGATGTTACTATCATTTGCATATTTATGAATTTCAATCTTTATCAAATTGATGTTAAAAGTGCATTTCTGAATGGTTTCATTAATGAAGAGGTTTATGTAGAACAACCTCTTGGGTTTGAAGATCCTTATGATTCAAACCATGTTTTCAAACTCAAGAAAGCTCTCTATAGATTAAAACAAAGTCCCAAAGTATCGTATGAGAGATTAAGTAAATTCTTGTTTGAAAAGGTACTTACTAGAGGTAAAGTAGACACCACACTCTTCATTAAGCATGACAAAAGCAATATGCTAATTATTCAAATCTACGTGGATGATATTCTATTTGGTGCAACTAATGATAAATTATGTTAAGATTTCTCTGAAGTAATGTACGAAGAATTTGAGATTAGTTTAATGGGTGAGATGAACTTCTTTCTAGGACATCAAGTAAAATAGATGAAGGAAGGAATCATTATCCATCAAGCAAAATACACCAAAGAATTACTTAAGAAATTGATAAAGACTAGGAAAAACCATTAACCACACCAATGATTACATCCATTAAAATGGGTAAGGTTGAAAAAGGTCAATCTATTTGTCAAAAACTCTATAAAAACATGATTGGATCTCTTTTATATTTTATTGCAAGTAGACCATATATTATGTTCAGCATGTGTGCATGATTCCAGTCAGATCCTAAAGAATCACATCTAGTTACTATTAAAAGAATATTTAGATACCTTTTAGATACTCTAAATCCTGGCCTATGGTATCCAAAAGGTTCAAACTTTGAATAAGTTAGGTACTTTGACTCAAACTTTACAGGATGCAAGGTAGATACGAAGAGTACTTAGGTTCATGTCAGTTTCTTAAAAAAATTATCATATCATGGTTATCAAAGAAACAAACATTTGTCACTTCATCAACTACTGAAGTTGAATATATAGCTATAGGTAGTTAATTGAATAGATTTTGTAGATGAAACAATAATTAAATGATTATGGTTTAAAATATGTTGATACTCCTATTAAATTTTACAATACTAGTGCAATAAATCTGACAAAGAATCCAATATTGCAATCCAGAACTAAACACATAAAAGTTAGATACTACTTCATTAGAGATCATGTACAAAATCATGACATCTATTTAGAATATGTACCACCTAAAAATCAGTTAGCAGACATTTTTACAAAACCACTTCTAGAAGATAGATTCTGAAAAATTAGGAAAGAACTTGGTGTACTAGATCCATGTGCATGAAATGAATATTACATGATTTAATCATTATATAATGTTGATGATCACATTAAGTTGCCTATGATCATTCATAAATGTTAATTAAATTGCTTCAGAAGTAATTCAAAAATTGTGAAACAACATTTAGAATGCATTAGAAATGATTCAAAAACTCTAATACATCATTTAGAATACTTCAGAAGTACTTTAGAAATTCTAAAACAACATTTAGAATGCATAAAAAATGATTTAGAAATTTTGATGGAACATTAAGAATCCTTCAGGAGTAATACAGAAGTTCTGATATAATCTCAGAACAGTTAATATTCCTCATAGAAATTCTATGATACCCACTCAGAACTTCTAACGCATATGCCCCGGAACTTCAGTTTTAAAAACTCCTTCTGCATATATGCCCTTAGAACTTCTGAGGTTATTAGCATAGAAGTTTTGATCAACTTCTTATTGGCACAGAAACTCTGATATAGTGTATTAGAAGTTGTGAACCCTTCAAAAACCCCAACGTCAAAAATTTTGCACATTTGTTTCTTATCTCTGAGCCCCTTCTTCAGAAAAGGCTATTCAAATTTTAGCATCTTCTACATTTCCCTCCAAATCATTCCTATTCTACTTCATTCTTAAAATTCTCACATCCACAGAATCTCTTAAAATCTTCTCCTTCAAAACCCCAAACCAAAAATACTTCAAGCTGCTACAAATGGCTAGGACAAAGAGGGCCAGTGAATAAGCTGAAATCTCATCTACAAACTCTAAGAGAAGGAGAAGAGAAAGCTTCGAAAAAGAGACTCCAAGGAAAAGAAGAAGAACAAAAGATTACGCTCTAAAGGTAATCTTCAATAACAGCTCTTTGGCTCATAATAAGTTTATTAAGTATTTTGAAGGAAGAAAGTTTGTGAAAGGAAGAATCTTTGACTTTGAAGTATTCAGAAAAAATGGCCTAAATTTAAAAGCGACCAATTGGATTAAGTTCCAAGGATGGAAAATTTTCATGAGCTATAAGGATAAGTGATACACTAGAATGTTTCGAGCTCTAATCACTAATTTCAATTACAACATCAAAAAATCATGTATTGGAAAGACAATAAATCTATCATTGAAAAGTACAAGAAATGTATTTAGTATCCTTGAGATAGAACAATAAGAAATAGATTGGCCATCTAACGGAACTAGCCTATTTTCAAATCTAGTTGGAGTAGAAATTAAAGAGAATGTAAATTACTTACATGTTAGCCATCTGAATTTAGATCTTAAGCTTGCTCATATGTTGATCTTCAATAACATATACCCAAAATCAGGAGGCATGGATCAAATTTTTGAGAAGAAAGCCAAAATTTTATGGGCTATAAAGCATAAGAAGAGAATAGATCTTGCTCAAATCATTACTAATCTATTGTACTTGCCAAGTATTACCTTCCTTATAGGATAATAATGAGAAAATTTCTGAGGATAGCCAACATTAATCTTTCTAAAGAAGATGGAGAAGGGTTTATGGCAAGAGAAACAATAAACAGAGATACTTTGAAGATAATTGACTTCAAATCTACTCCACAAGGCTGGATTCTCAGAAGCTAGGAAAAGAAGAACAAATAAAGAGAACAAGAACTGAAGAAGAAAAGAAGAGATAGGCAAGAGATTATGGAAGAAGAAACAAACATAAGAGAAGAAGCCATAGGAAGAAATGAAGAAAAGATAGAACAAGAGGATAGAGAGAAAAGTATAGCTCCGGAACTACCCAAACTCAACAGTAATCCATTCCTCGACCTCAACAACCCACCTACTCAATTCTCCAAAAATTTGATACCATTCCTTCAATCCATCAACTACTTATCCTCATAAGATTAACCAATCTTAAAACCCAAAACTAAAATCTCAACCTAAAGATGGATTCTATTTGGATTCATTGGCTCACAAGCTAGACACATTGAGTGCTCAAAGTGAAGTTGCCAAAATCCAACCCCAAACCCAACATTCACCATCCTACCCATTCTCTCACCAACAACATCATAAATCCCCTTCACTCATTCATTTCCCCACATATTCATCATCTTCCATTTCACATGCATTCACTCCAGCTCCAGAAGTAGTCCAGCCTCAGGCTAAAAAATTTGAAGCTCTTATTCAAACTCTTACACAAATGACCCTCTTTAGTTTTTCCAAAATTCATACTCATTGAACCATTACCCAATCTGCTAGAAGATTATGTTTCCAATCCTTATAAAGCTATTGCTAGTTATGGAAAGTATCCCACCAGAGAACTTCTTAGGTTATTTTTTCTCACCATACTACCAATATTCTATTTGGACTGGACTTATTATGATCTCATTCTGTCTAGAGAAATTATTCCAACTTGAATTAAAGAGCTTCCTCCACATTTAGGGAAGAGAGCTCCAACTCGAACTTCTCCAAAACTAGTTGATGAGAATTGTAATATTCTTATTTGTGTTTTTCATCCAATCAAACTCACATATTTTGAATTCAATGCTCAATCAGATATAAATTCTACCATCTCCAGAATGTTTCTATCCCACAACCTCATCATCCTTCCTTTAGCACTACCATTTTCACAAATCACTGATCATATTGCTTTTTCCAGAATTCAACTGATCCCTGATCCTCCTCTCACACCCATAGGCCATAAAATCAACATCCCTCAATTAGAATCTTTCCAAGATACATATACTAAGAAACTTCTTCAAATGCTTCAGACATCAAGGCCTTTTTAAACAACATTTTCATCTCCCTCAGGACCTTTCAATATCACTTTCAAAATTGAGAAATTTTTTTATTCTACTCTAAAGCTAATCTGCAAGCTATTGTTAACAATCTTCCCCTTCCTCATTCAAAGCTTGTTGATTCATCACTTCTTCACAAAATATGGGTGTGTTATTCCAAACCAGCCCCCTCACCAAAATCAATAACATCACCTTCTCTAAAAATAGCTCCAAAACCAAAAACATCTAAAAAACCACCTTTTGGTCCCATAAAACCAACTATACAAACCAAACCAAAGAGGAAACTAAGAATTCCACCTCCAAAAGTTCACAAAAAGGCTTCTCCTCCTTGCTGTATTATGTATTATGAAGAATACATGGCTAAAATGAATGCCAACATTGAAGCCATTCTTAAGAATTAATCTCCTCTTTTTCTTGAACTCCTAGGCCCCACCTTTAAAGATCGTATTAATATCATTTATATTTCAACTTATGGAAGCCCCTTCTTAACCCAAGAACCACTCACTGCAACTCCAAAAGATCCTACTTTTGTTCTCCCTCCTCCTAGAATTAAAAAGGCTATATCTAAACCTAGGTCATTTACCAAATAACCCACTCAAAAACCGACCTTAAAAACCATAACTCCTTCTGAAGACCCCCACTTCTTTCCTCTAACCTACACTAGAAAACCAAGAACCTAACTTACTACTATATTTAACTACATCTTCCTTTTTTGGCTATATTCATTTTTCGTTTCATTTTACTTCTTTGTGCTATGCTTTTTCTTCTATATCTCAATCTGCCATGATGTATCTCATTTTGTTTTCATGTATCTCAATTATTCTTGTTGTGTAATTTATCTGTCACTCTATTGTATATATATATGTTTTCATTCTAATGCAATCTCTTTCTTTTTCCAATTTATTTTAATCTTTTTGATCATGACAAATAGTGGGAGAAAAATAAGACAAGAAAGAAATGAGAAGATTTTTTAAATTATAACTAAATACATTCAGGGGGAGCTTACCCATTGTTATAACCCAAATTTTTGGTAAGGAAAATTATTTCCAAGAAAAAATAAGTTGAGAAATTTTATACACATAAATGATTAGAAATTCAAGAGGATTAATCATACTATTAATGTATTCAGGTGTGTATATGAAATGATATGTGAATCAGGTACCGAAAATGAGACTTGGTGGAAATCAAGTGATACATCACAAAATTCAAGGTAAATTTGGAAAATTCTATTTTATTTGAAATTCGATTTTAATGGGTCAAATAAATGAAAATTTTAATGCTGATATGATGCTTGGATGAGAGATGATATTTGCATATCTTATGTTGATTTTAAGTGTATAAGAAATTAGTGCAAGTGGGAAAATTTTTAAGTGCACATGTACATTAGTGGAGTATACCACTGGAGCACCAATCGATACCAACCCTAATTGCTCCACCATCACCCCACACACATTTTGCCCCCTATTTTTCCTATTAATGACAAAGCAAAGAACAATACAATCATCCCCACACCATTTCCTCCCGTTGGGACCTGGTTAGGGAAGAAAGAGGCTACTGTGAACATAGGTTTATTGTTGATTGGAGTGGAGAATTAAGGAGAAAGCTTGCTCCCATCAAGAAATTCAAGGTAGATTTATTTGCCCATTTCCATTTCACATTTTATTGCATGCTAGGATTTATGGGTAGATTATGGGGGCCAATTAGGGCTAAAATTGCATGATTATGTTGTGGGAATGTTGGGGGAAATGGAATAGGGATGAATGGAGGTTGGAATATGTCATTTTGGGCATGATTGTGGCCATACATTGCTGTCCATGAAAGCAGAAGTGAGGTGTTAGGCATGATGGATAGTTGGGGTATGATTTGGGCTGTATTCATGTAGTGGACATTAATTACTATGTATTTGATAAATTATTGATGATTATACTATGTTAATCATGTTAGAAATTTGCTAAATGTTGCTAAATTTTTGTTATTAAATCATGCCTATAAGTTATTTGATAAAATGCCTAAGTGAAGGACTGTTTGTGTGCATTGGTGTAGGGGCTATTTCCAATCAAATATTAGTGAATAATTGACATGTTTATGTTGTCATTATTATGTTAATTATTGAGATTAAGGATGTGAATGATTAGAAATGGGTTTACTATGATGAGTATTGCTAAAAATTTAAATTAATGTTATGTAAGAGTAGTGTATGATGCATTGTCACCATAGGACTATATGGAATGAATGGGCTACTTTTACAATAGAATTTGGCTTTAATTTATCGAGTTAAATAGCTAATTATGATGCCAAATTAGTGGTAAACAGATGGGTTGATGAAGGGTGCAAGTTAAATAGATTGTATGATACTAAAAATTGCAAATTACACATGTCTATCAAGTGTTCGATGAAATTCCTCAATAAGAGTAAAGTGGAATTGGGTGAAATGGTTTAGGAATTTAAATTGGCCATCAAGTGAGAAAAGATAGATTTTTTAGTCTCTCAATTGTATGATTAAAACTAGGATGGAAAAATGGGCAGCTATGGTAATGAGTTAAGATGTTTGGATCAAGTGGAATGCATGTTGTAAACTACCCTAAAAATGGACAACTATATGATGGGTTTGTGACAACTATAAGATTAGTGAATGGATTGATAGTATAATTAGTAAGGGTAAGGCCCTTGAAGTTTGATAATTCTTTATATGAAAGGTTGGGTTGTAATCAATCATTTGATAGGTTGAAAAAGAGACCAAGCTAAAATTTTGAAACCCTTAAAACCAAGTTGGAAATGATGCAATGAAAATGTTTTTGATGTGTAAATGTTTGCCTAATTAGGTAATTAGTGATGGGATATGGAAAATGATGATTTAGACCCTAAATATCTAAAGGTATAGATGGTGTAATTTCACTTAGAAATGCATGTAATTGAGTTAAACCTTATGCAGTTGTTTGAGAAAGCCAAAAGTGCTACATGTGATGTTTGTAGGATCCATTGGACCTTGAATTAGAAGGCAGTGATTGAATTGAAGGTGTTGGATTCATTTTCAAATTAGATAGGTACGATTCTCCCAAATATATGTGTAGTTGAATGTGATTGACGTGTTGGCATATGGGTACCATGTTTCATCGAATATGTTGATGTTTTGTGATGTATTTATGGAATGTACTTTTATTTGAGTTTAACCACATGCATTGATGCTAAAATTTTGATTTTATACTTATTGTGTTGAGAATGGTTATGCTCATGTGATATGATGTGTGTGGTTATGACATGGCATCGGTGTGCATGTGGTTGCATATATGACAAATGTAATAGCCTATGTGGCATAAGGATAGCCTATGCGGCTTACAGTTTGCCTATGTGTCATGAGGAAGGCTTGTGTGGCCAATAGAATGCCTGTGTGGCATGTAAAGCCTGTGTGGCTGAGTGATGGCCTTAGTGGCACCTATTGTGTTATACTTATGTATTTGCATGATTATGAGCATGCTTGGACTGAGTGCTACATGATTGCATTGGCATGAGTTGGTCTATGTGACTTGATGAGTGATTTGTTACTGCTATTCTTACTTACTGAGATTCACCCTTTTTCTATGTTTTAGATGTCAGGCATGATGGAGGAGCCCAATCAAGGGTTGGTGCCTGAAATGGGAACTAGCAGCGATGCAGTTACATCCTCTATTTAATTATTGATTATTTATTGTAGAGAGATTATAGTGGATTAGTTGACTTATCATTTATTGATTCATTATTAGTGGATGATGTATAAGGAGAGGTTTAACTTCTCATTATTTATTGATTATTGATTCTTAGCTACTACATGCCATAAGACTAATAGTTGGTCCATTGGACCGTGGATGTAGGAGGATTTGTGGATGTGTATGGTATATGTGAATGATCGAATGTATGTACAGGTTTGGAAACCCTCATATTTCAGGGGAGACTCTGCTAGATTTTCAGTAGGATTTTTCTTTGAAATATGAGTAAGTAGCTCCCTAAATTTAGGGGTGTTATAGAGTCGTATCAAAGTTAGGTTAGTCTTCTTAAGGCATGAACATAACTAGGAGACCAAAGAGATAGAAAGCTTATAACAAGTAGAAACAAGAGAGAGAGTGAGAAATCATTGATAGTGGGATGGAATTAGTGAATGAATTTCATAAGTGCTAATTGGTTTGTTTTTGTATAATGGTATAATTTTTGTTAGTGCAGAATGGCAATAAGGAAGCATGTCGACAAGGGAAAGGCCTCTATGGTGGAGGAGGAACCTGTAAGAAGGGTGACAGAGTCACGGACTACAGGCATGGTGATTAGAGAGGCACAAGGAGAGGCTCCTAGGAGCGAAGCACCAAGAGAAGCACTCAGAGAGCAGGAGAATGCACCTTAAATGGTTGAGGAGGGAGAATGTAATGAAGCTCCTAGTGAAAGAGAGAATGATCAAGTGAATGTGAAAATTTTGGAGGTTGAAAAATGGCCAACAATTGTAGGATGTAATAGGCCGGACGTGCCAGGGTCTAGTTGGGGGACTATTCCACAAATGGAGATAATGGGGTTTGGACCCATGATGAACATGATGTTGGGGATGGCTTAAACATTATAAGAGCTTCACCAGGCATAGAGGATGTCAATTGGAGATTCCACACCGCAGGCTAGAGCTTGTGAACCAGAGCCAGCCAGAAGGTAGAACAACCTGAGAAACTATGAAGTGGACTTAGGACAGATGTTATAGTAATAACCTAGACCAGAGTTGAATATGAAGATGTTTCATAACATGAAGCCTCTAACCTTCAAAGGACAGAAGGATTATAAGGTGGTGGATGAGTAGATCACAGGAATAGAAAAGGTCTTCACCTACATGAGGTGTCCTAAGTGGCACTAAGTATTATATGCAACTATAAATTAGAAGGAGATGTTGAATGATGGTGGAACATGGAGAAACATACAGTACCTAGTGATGGGATCAACATAACATGTGCGGATTTTGGGGAGAGGTTTCTCCGTCGATATGTGCCAACTAGCGAGAGGGCTAGGATGGCAATAGAATTTATGTCCTTATATCAAGGAAAGAGGACAATTTAAGAGTATGATGAATAATTTAGATCTCTAGCTATGTTGATAAAATACGAGGACATCTTGGAGAGAGCCAGAGTGGTAAAAAGGGAGGAAGAGGAAAATAATAAGATCAGGGTTAAGAAGTGAGGAGTCAAGGACAATGGCCAGGAACATAGGCAAAAGCGTAGAACCAACCAAACTAATGTTGGGCCTTTTAAGAAGGTGTGCTACAATTGTAAGTAGCATGGCCACCTAACTGCACAGTGGAAATCTGAGATGCAAAGGCAAGAAGAGGAGAGGGGTAGACTCACTCTGAGGCAAAATAAAGAGGTAGAGCAAGGACCAAGGTGCCCCGCTGCTTATTTTTCTTGTGAAGAGCCTGAGCACATTAGGCTAAATTATCCATACTTATAGTAGGGAGATCAGAGGATGGCACAATAGCCCATGCTTGGGGGAGCTCAAATGAGAGGCAGAGGCAAAGGCCATCCATATGAGGAGCAGAGGTAGAATCAGGCGCCAGGGCGTCAGTATGATGGACAAAGGCAAATTCAGGCACTAGGATGACATATGATGGGTAGAGGCCTCAAGTGGCAACAATTGTTCAGGCAACCAACAAGTAGGAGGCTTTGGCACTGGAGGATGTGTTGATAGATAACCTTTATGTTTGTGATCATGTGGCTAGCATGTTGTTTGATCCTAGTGCATCTCGGTCTTTTGTTTTTGTTGTATTTGTGAATAGAACTGGATTGTCTAAGTATCCTATGTTTCATGATATGAGAGTGTCTGCATCATTGAGAACAATTAGTGTAGCATCTGAAATATGCTATGAGATCCCCAAAGTGATAGAGAATAGACAATTTTTGGTTGATTTGATTGTGCTAGACATGAAGGATTGGATATAATTTTGGGTATAGGCTAGTTAGCCAAATATGAGGCCAAAGTAGACTGCAGGACTAAGCAGGTGACTTTGAAGGCTCTAGATGAAATTGGTATTATTTTTAGGAGTTTGCCTAAAGGTGAAGTGCCTAAACTCATCTCGGTAATGGGAGCAATGAGTTTAGTGCGGAAGGGGTGTGAAGCCTATCTAGTGTCTGTAGTGGATGCTCATTCTGAGCATCAACTATTGGAGGATATTCCCATAGTTTGGGATTTTCCGGATGTATTGCCAGAAGAGTTGCCAAGATTACCCTCGGTGAGAAAGCTGGTGTTTGGTATTGACCTGCAACCTAGAGCCAGGCCAATATCAAGAGTTTCATATTATATGGCACTAGTGGAGATGGCGGAATTGAAAGAATAGTTGCAAGAGCTAATGGATAAAGGTTATACTGTAACAACCCGGGCTCCAGTGCACTATTGTCCGCTTTGGCATAGGGCGCCCACTCACGGCCACTCCCCACCCGC
>JAYJMB010086448.1:9537-20908 GCA_036873735.1 Pouteria campechiana | reverse complement strand
CTGCCGAAATTTTTATTACAAAATTGTACATCGGCCAGCACATTTATGTATCAATATGTAGCAACCATCGGCCAGGGATGGTGTGGGCCGGCGGGGTGCTACACCTTCCTAGCCAAAGCTGGTGCCATTGCCACTGATACTTTCATTTGATTTTTGTGATAGGAAATTATAAATAAAAGATATACTATGAAAAAATAATTAATAACTGAGTCATTAACTGTACTTTTTATCAATATATTCATTTACAACTACAACACGTATAATTAAACGGCTGTGTGCTTGGACAATGCTCAGTTTAGATAAGAAAAAGCAACATAGCATCCGTCGAGACGCTAACCAAAAGACTCCATGAATTGAGGTTTTTTCAGATGAGGTTATTAGGAGCTTCTTTTTTTTTTTATTTATATGAATTGAATGTTTCATAAAAAGCTTCAGGTGGTTCAAACTGGCTCGAGTATTAATTGAATTTAGTGGTTGGATCAATTCAAGTTCAACTATCCAATCAAACGTCAACAAAATTTAGCTTAATTTAAAATAAATCAGTAAAAGTTCATTATTTGTTAACACTGAACGACACACAGACTTCACTACCCGGACTTGTTGGGTTGCATATAATCTTGGACGTGCGCCACATATCAACGAAAAGATAACATTATTAAGTGGTGTTTGTATAGGGCGAATTCAGTGTTTATTCAAAGAATAAATGAATAGTAGAAAACAATGCTAAAAATAAAGAAGCGAAAATGATGCCAATACAATAATATATAAAAATGAAATAAATATTTTGCTTTAAAATATGTTTAATAATATAAATGATAAACGTGACTACCGAAAAAATTGTAAATACCTCATCAAGCAAAGATTGACCAAAAAGTTTTTCTGAATTATCTTGAAGTACGAATATCTTTTTAGTAAAGATTTTTTTTTTCCTATTCCACCACCAAACAACCACTCCGATACATGTAAGAGTCTATCGACTTTAATTAGCAATGCCCGGTGCATATTGTTTCCATAAATCTGCACAGTTAGCGTCCGTGTCATGAAACGGCTCTATGCGGCATGTATATAATCTTCCCCTTCAACTCAATGCAAACTTCAATGACTGTACAAGGTTTCATATCAAATTAAGGGTATTTGCAAACCTGTTTTACTTGATGTAAACAACATATGAAAGTTACTTTACGCATTAGGCATTTACCTTTCTCTTTACCCTATGTATAAATACCTGACAAGCTTTCACGTTTCTACATATTTTATTTTTTCTGTCATTATTTTATTTTTCATAAGAAAAACCTTTTCGGGTTCTCTCATATGTCATGACCTCATATTTTTATATTTATAATAGTATTTTTTCTTTATTTTAATTCTCTATTTAATTAATTTGTTTTCATCTTACTGAATAGAATGAACCCAAAATCGTATTTCATGTCTATCTACAAGACTACAGCCCCCCAAGGATCGTCAATTTCCTGACACATCTCTTCCAGCTGGTGGGAATGATGAAACCGCCCACCATGCCTTGGGTGGGCATACCTCACGTCTCCTTTTTCTATGATTCTAAAGGCGTGCTGTTACCGATCTCTTTTGAAAGCTTCACTCCACGTGCCAGCTCGACCACCAATGAACATTTAACGACGGGTGGCCCTTGTCTGTTGTTCTCCTTGCAATTAAAGTAATTGCCGTGACTCTCTGAGTCCTTGCCATAGCCAAATTAAGGTTCGAGCACGTTGATATCATGTAAATTACATCTTGACAGAATTTTTCCGGTGGAATAAAATCCACCGAAGCACAATTAAATGGCTGGATTCTTTTTCTTAGTGCTATCGTCAAGCGCTCTTGATGGTTCTTTCATGTTTGGATTTTTCTGTAGACCGCTTCGTTCCAGTCAAGCACACAACCGCTGACCCATGCGAATGCTGCGAGATTGTCACCGAAAGAGACTAAATTGCTTCGCTCACCACATCTAAGATTAAAGATGCTCAACTCGCCACGTGCCAAGAAGGCAACACAAAAAAAGATATCTATAATCAGTAGGCCCAGGAAAGGAGTCTTAACTCAAGCCTTTCTAATTAGTCAAGGTGTCCCTGTGACAGTCTGTGTTGCAAACCACGCAAAGGCACGCTGCCTCTAGATTCGATGGGGGCTCATAGCCGTTTATTCTTCTTCTACAATAGCAACACACTATATAAGGCATGTCTGTTCATTGTATCCAAACATTGCAAATAGGGGACTTCTTAGTTTTTTAGTACTTACTGCTCTGAATTGGCATGCCGTTGACTCGGTGCCACCTGGGGACGGGGGAAACCCCTCTCTGGCTCTCTCTTCCATCAACATCATATCTCACGGACCTATGCTAACCAATGCCTCACATTCTAGGACGTCTCATGTGTAACGGAAGTACGGGCTTTGCGAACTCTTGCCAAGGACCTTCACTCGGTGTAGTTGTCAATATGTACATTGGGTTTGATGGACAACTGCTTGGACAGAAGGTAATGGGATTGGTAAAAGTATAATATTTTAATAACTTATTAGTAGTGTTGTGAACGTTTTAAAACTATTGGTATAAGTATAATTGTTTGGGTTATCCCTAAACCACTTCCCTAAAATCCAGTCTAAAGATCATGTAAAATAGAAAAAATATCAAAGGACGTTAATAGTGGAACCTTAGTAGGAAGTGTGAATAATAATAAGAGAAAATTTGTTCAAGATAGTACATATTTGGTATATTTATAGTTGAGCATTAAGAATATAAGCAGGGACATATACAATTCATAAATAGGTGAAATGAGGATTTTTGTTTAATTGAGTATTTCAAAAGACTATACATTTTTAGTCTTTATCTCATGGAATTACGTAATAGCTAGAAGAAGTATCTAGGTGACATATTATAATCTCAGCTAGATAATTATTTATATGTGTTAAAGTTCACTAACAATAATAATTTTAAAAAATGTAGCTAAAAGAGCAAATCACTCTTTTTGAACATGTAGATGGTAATAAGACAAAGTATGACCATTGGGGTAATCAAGATGTCGAAATGAGTGGTTAAAAAAAAAAAAGGAACAGGAGGCTTTTTCACCCTTTTCCCGTTTCAATCAAAATAGGGAGCAAACGCTGCGGTGAAAATCTCAATTTAGACTGTCGATGTATGCCTTCGCAATTCAGTGACCTTGCTTGGAAACAGGTCACTCACGTGCCAGTTTCATGGACGCAACGTAGAGGAATGGGTGATGAGCGTCTGGACTCAAAGAGTGCACATGTTGCACGCGTGATTCTTACTTGAGAAGGCCCATGGGGTAAAATACAAAAGATCATGCCATCGTGGGATATGATACGACAAAGAAAGAGCACACGTTGTACAGGTTAGACGGTTAGAATTGAAATAGTGCAATTTCATTGTCCATTAACCGATGGCTATGCACGATAATCCTATAAATATCACTTCAAAAGCTAAGATCTTCAATTAGAAGACGGGAATGCGGTGAGAATCTTGTATTGAAGATTTCTGATTGCTCCAACTTTAGATTACAAAAGGAGTTGAAGAATGGTGCTAAATATTGAAAAGAAGGTGTCGATCACTAGCCACTCTGAAATTCCTACAATATGGCAAGCGAATATACCATATTCTGGAGTACGATCCAGCGGATAGAACGGAGAACCGGTGGAAAGAGCGGGGTGGGAGAGCTACAAAATGCTCTTCCGTTGGACAAATTCCTTTCCACTAACCCCACAGTCCACCGACCACAAACGATGAAATGTCACCCTCGCTTTAGACAAATTTTACTCTAACAACATACAATCTTTTTATCTCTCTGGAGCAGCTTACGCTCTGCCCTAATTAATCTGTTATAGAATCTAGATGGCTCTTTTCAAATGACTTGCATGGTAGTCCGTCCTATTATAAGTGGTACTTCCTAAGATCTAATTGAAGATGTGAAATTTCCTTTGATACTAAATATTCCAAAATATCCAAACTTGTGGTTTATAGTTATGAATAAAAACCGCTGACAACGGGTGATAAACTGCGCCTTACAAAAGAATAGCATAGGCTCGGTTTCACCATGGGTTTAGACAACGTAAAAGTACTTTCATGGCTCTCAAAGTGCTTGTGTTGTTTTTTGTGAGCATTTGGCTGAAGTTTCAAAAGCACTTTATTTCATTCGAAAAAGCTAAAAACTCAAGTTTTGGGTCCATGGGCTTGTCATGTTAATAAAATTTAAGATGATATTACTCATTTTTCTCTCTTTTAAAAAATAATATCGTAAGTATATAAAATTATATTTAAATATTTAGATATAATATAAATATAGTCATCCATCAAAGTTTTTTATATTTGTATATATGTATATTAATTTTATCATATATGTATATTAGTATTAAAAATCTTAGGTATCTTTATTTTACTAAGCTAAAGATGTATATTGAAAATATATTATTATTAAAATTTATTTTAAATATTAAAATTTAATTTACATATTATATTATTTGCATAATTCTTTTGAAGATAACTACTAATAGAATTAAAGCATAATTTTTATCCTTTTTAGTCATTTGTATAATAAAAGTACTTTCATTGTATTATAGCCAAACAAATATATAATGTAAAATGTACTTTTAAATTTATCTTACTTCAAGTACTCTTTATTAAAGTCTTACTGTAAAAATATTTTTTCAAAAAATACTTAAATTCCACAATAGGGCTAAACGAAGCCTTAGTCGATTCCAGAGTGCCTATGTACCATGTTACAATTATGGCAAGATGGTAAGAGTTAGGTCGAGTTTAGCCCCACTATGAAATTCAAGTATTTTTTTTAAAAATGCTCTTGCAATAGAACTTTGGTAAAAAATATTTAAAGTAAGATATTTTTGAAATGTTTGGTTATACTACTTAAAAGTACTTTTGACATTATATATATGCTTGATTATAATATGATAAAAGTACTTTTATTATGCAAATAACTAAAAAAAATAGAAAAATTATGCTTTAATTTTATTACTAGTTATCTTCAAAATAGTTATGCAAATAATATAATATACATACCAAAATTTTAAGATTTAAAATAAGTGTTAATAATAAAATATTTTTAATATATATTATTGGCTTAGGAGAAGAAAAATATTTGATAGTTCTAATATTAATATATATATATATACAAGAATTTAAGTTGAGGTAAAATTTTTACATATAATCTAAGCTACATACTAAGCAAATATAATTTTATTTTATGGATAAAAGGGATTCCTACTATATTTGTTTCAAATAATTTAAACTTATAAAATATTCCTCTGGATATATATAAGATTTATTGCTTATCATTTAAAAATAAATATACAAATATGAAGAAAAAATAATATTATGCACATTGTCCATATTAAAAATTAATTACCATGGTAAAAAAATTAAAAAAAATATATATAAATAAAAATAATTTTATAAGTTAAAAAATAATATTAATATAGATAAGTAAAAAAAACTTATTAGTCAGGAAGCAATTGAAACTTTGATAGATAATAATATTTACATCATATCTGAATATTTGAATACGACTTTATATACTTATGATATTATTTTTTTAAAAAAAGAAGAAACTTTGATGGATGATAATACTTACATCGTAGAAACTTTAATGAATGATAATACTAAAATCGTATCCGAATATCTGAATATGATTTTATATACTTACGATATTATTTTTTAAAAGAGAAAAAGATAGATAATATTATATTTAAATTCATTAATATGAGAAGCAAGTAGAAATTTTGCGTTTCTCCCAAAATATGAGTTTTAAGCTTTGGCCGTAAAGTGAAACATTTTTGAAACTCTAGCCAAATGATCATAAAAGATTGCACAAGAACGTTTAGGGCGTGGAAGCACTTTCACAGTACGTAAACGAGGGCCAAACAGGCTCTTAGTGTGGTACTGACTTGTTAATACGTAAAACAACTTGGAGCAAATTAGGCCTGAAGGTTTGCATGAAAGAATTTTGTAGAGATAAAAGAAACAAGATATTTTAGGCCCGATGTTTACGTTTAGAGCTGTCACCGATTTGGCAAAAGCATCCATTTCATGGCTAAATAAATGGACATTCACAATTGCTCTCTTTCGTGATCTGGCAAATAAATTTTAGAAAGATCGGCCTTGATAGGCCTAAAATGATGGCGAGTTATGACGTTCCGTTCGCCCTCTTTTGAGGGATAGCGACATGAATGCGCCTCTGAATTTCCTTGATGCCCTTCAATGAGTTTTAAAACCCCTGGTTTGCCCCCGCCTGCTCCCCTCCATAGAAAAGAGAGACAGATGAGTTGTAGTCTCCAAGTGGACTGAATGTGGTTTGATTGTTATTTTTCATTATAAAGGAGGCCAATTTTGTCTCATGCGAAACTTCCACGACGACGTGCAGCAGTCCCCACTCGTTGCCGTCCCATTGTCATTCGTTCACCACCAAGAATTCACTCAAAACCATGTAGATGAAGACCTATACACATACACGTGCTCAACCTGTCGCATGGGCAGCCTATAGCTTTTTTTCGGGAATTGTGACTATTCGTCCAGATAAATCCAACTCCGGAATCAAAGTCAAATTGCTCTGTATTGGTGCCTGCTGTCGACTTTATATTATTCGGTTTGAGAACGGTCCACATGCCTAGAAAATGTGCCAGATAGAATAGTCCCATCATTTATATAACATGACAATAGTGGTCGGATTTCGAAACGCCAAATGTTCAGGTCAAAAAACCACATTGAAGGTTTACTACGTATTGTTGGTCCTCTTATAGAAAATGCAACCGCATGACCCACCGACGCACGTGGCTCGTTGAGCATTCATGGAATATAACCCGACATTGATCCGTTTTTCAATTGAGCGTCGGCCAGCCCATGTGGCCATTCATTCATTAGAGAGACTTGAAGATCTGTCCCTACCAGGCAAATTCAAAAAAGATGAGGCATTAAACTGGCACGGTGAGGTCCATCTCATACATTAGGTAGCCAACGAAATAGACAACTAACAAAGAAATCACATCCCACTAGTCTTTGCCTTGTGCGGATCAATAGGCAACGGGGTCACATGTCACACTCCAACAAACCAAAAGCATAACTGATAACAGTCGAAAACCGATGATTGGCCCCCATTACATTTTGTTTGGGAAATGGCCCGCAAGCCTATCTGGATTTTGCTGTCACGGACCCACTTCATGCCAACAATAGTGGGCCAAATTAATGGCTGTTGGATATCCAGGCTGGTTTCAGAAGGCCGTTGTTGAAAAAGAACAGTCGCTGAACATAACAACTCAAAAACTGTGCCGGTCATGTACTTTGACTGTTCCCTTCAGTAATCAGCCCATCTTTTTAACAATACTGATTTTAAATATTTTTACATTGCACGGCCTTCTCAGCGAACGCCCATTAGGGAACCATGATGCTCAAACTCATTGATTTTTGCACTGCCTTAGTTGTAGTGTGCTGACCGTGGTGGCATGAACCATATTGGAGGTGTTGGGATGTTTGAGGCGACATGTTACATTACATCTTCTTGGTAAGGGATTAGCGTCATGTTCCCAAAATTCAAAACCATTTAACACCTTATTGATTTTCTGGTCCACCTCATTGCAACAAAGTGCATCTTATTCAAGCTCGGTGTTTGTAACAGATTAATAAGATCAAGAGTTGTACGACCATTTGAAGCCACTTAGCTACGAAGAAATCAGTTTCCCGAGCGAGCCATTACCGTCTGAGAGATGTTCGAAGCCTACCTATTGGGCCTTTGGACTGAGAGACTCTGATGTAAGAATTCCTGACCGCTTGTTAGTGGTCCGCCATGCTTAGCGCAAAATGTTTCACGATTGGGTTTGGAAAGGTGTTTTAAAGGACTGACGAAATGGGGCACGGACTGGACTTGAAACGCTTTAACACAGCCGAGTCTATTCCTTGGCTACGAAGCAACTAAGAGCTCAGAGTTCAAATAAAATCAGTTTAAATTATTTTGGGTTATGGGCTTCTTCAGATCTGGTAATTTTACCCAAGCATCCATCAACTTTGAAGGCGTTTGGCCGGCTCGGTTGGTTGTGCCCATTGATCAACCTGACGTAGAAATGCAAGGAGTTTAAATAACCGTGAATTTAGTACATGGTTTAAATTTAACATTTGTATTGGATTTTATTATTTATGTAATATTGTTATTCATAACCATCAAAATTAGAATTTCTAAGAGTTTAAAATATTTTATTTTTATTTAAGGAACTTCGAACATATTAAATGGATGAAATGAAACTATGCACGAGGAGCCACGAAAAGGATCGGTTCATGCAATGGGCCGATGATTTCTGGACCGTAAACACAGAAAATCTATCTCTTTCAAAAAGCTCGCGTACCGACCATCCACCGTCCTGACGATTGAATGTGGAACCCAATTTAATGGTGTTGTGATTTTGTTAGAGGTTGAGGTGCGCGCCACTCCAAAAGCCATGGTCGCATCACTATCGTATCATTAACAGATGAATGGGATTGCCCAACCCTTTTCTACCTGACAGACATACTTCCGAACCACATTTTTTGGCATTTAAGTAGTTCACGAAATCGTCCGGCTGCATTTCATCTGGAAAATCTTTTCCCCCGTATTCCAGTTCCTCCAAAATTGCGACCATTTCGAGCGCACGTTTCATTGTTTACAAAGGTATCGTGCCAGAAAGCTCCGGGCCAAGTGAAAATGTGGTTGAAATGTCTTTGAAAGCACATGGATTGCTTCAGATTGCTGTTCGCCCCTGATCGAATCACTGATTGGTTGGCCCCATCTGTGTTATATTACTCATGGTGGACGGCTATGATTAAATGGCACATGTTCAATGGTTTGCAGGACGCTACTACTACAATCTGGCTCTGGATTTCCCTGAATTGGTATGACCGAATAGATGATGGGCCATAGCCACCTTAATTAGGGACTTTCTGAACAGGTTTCATCCTCATTGTTTAACACACAGCGAGAGTTGCTTCACCTACATCAGCCAAACTTTGAAATGCGAGTCTTTGGCACTGGATTTGGTGTATCAATGTAGCCGATGTTTTGAAATTTAAAAGCCGTGAATGATGGAGCCCACATCTGACCTACCGACCACCATCTCAATGAAAATTCGAAACCAAACCAAGCAAGCTGTGGATATCATGCAATTTTTCGAGAAATTCTAGTAGCATTGACTATTCTTTTGAGATGGGTTCCCTGCCTAACTCGGAAAGAGAAATTTCGACAGTCCAAAACAAAGACTCGGCAAGATTCTACTGAACCTACGCTCACCATTTCTCGTTTCTTCAGTGTGTTTTTGTTGGTTTTTTGCAGCCGACCATGCCATCTCATTGACCATTGAAAATCTCCAAACCTTTTCGTAATCAAGCGCGCAGAAATTTCCATGAATGAGAGGCGAAACTGCAATGGGTCTTCCCTGTTGCCCCACGCAACAAAGCGGATTCAATACTTTCGCATGCACGTTTAATCGACGTCTACAAAAGGTGTGTTACCCACCACTTTCTTGTGCCTGGAAAACTTTCGGGGCGTGGCTCTCCAATGCATGACTTGGTACGCTTGTTATGACACTCAATGACCACCCATTTAAATATTGGACGGCAATAAGGATGCGAGATGTCGCATGCTGCGCGCAACAATTCACCGTAGCACGGTAAGGGAAAAGAAGAGAATAAAAAATTCATTCTGGGCTAATCCGTCTGTCAATTTAACATAACATCGACTACCAAAAATTAATATCAGGTCATATCATTATTAAAATAGACTCATTAATCAACTTTGTTTACAAGTCAATGGTTGAAAAGACCGGTGGGCAACTCCAATTTTCATCCGACAGAATGCAAGCCGATACCTTGGACCACCTCTCCAATAGATAAACGGACCCAAAATATTCTATTCCAGCTGGATATCAGACATTCATCGCTTTTACTGAATCATTCATAATGATTGGGCCTAAAATATGGAAGGTTGGTAGAAATATTTTCGGGGCATGGTTCACCCATAGCAAGATAGATCCAGCCAATAGTCAGGAGTCCCATCCGAGATACCCAGTAGCCATCTTAAGCTACCTATTTGTACATTGGGCCGCATATCGGTCAATTTCACAAGGCCGTGCATTCATTAAAGAGAAAAACAAGGCATGGCGCTGCGAATTTGAGTTGGTTGGTGCTGTTTGTCGCGTGTTATGGCAAATCAGTGAATAACTAGGAGATTAGTAGGTCAAATAAAGATGCTGGTGGTGGTGGGTGTCACATCGAGCTTCCTTTTAATCATGTCCCGGCGTTGATGCTGATGCAGCAGCACAACCACCCCCGGGCTTTGCTGCCCCGCCAAGTTCGCATCCATTCATGCAATCATCATCCAATGATGTAATGTGTGCCCTTTGCTAATTTCACTCAAAGACAGTCGGTCGCATGCACTGTAAGCCAAGGTAATAATCAAATCCTTCGACCGCATGGCCCAGCCCTTGATGCGAGTGCAGAATCGTCCATCAATCGTGCCTCGTCACATCTATTTTTTCATGTGATTTTCGCTGCTGGCCAAGCCAGGTGACGGGGTAGATAGGTGTCCGTCATCGTTAGCCCGTTGAGTCGGGAGAATTTTTGGCAACATTCGGTGGAATTTGTAGCCCATCGGTTTTTCCAGTCGACCCCACCGTGGTAAAAGCGCAATACATTTCACGCCTCCAGTCGCCGCCACCGTGGTAAATATCCAATTGATTTCACACTCCTAATCAATATTTATTCTAGTTTTCAATAATGAATATATTATTTCTTCTTTATGCTACATCACTCATTATTAGTTAATTTATACTTTCTATTAAACACTCTCGTTGTACTTACATTTGCAGTGCTCTTATCCAAGCTGTGCCTTTTTTATTTATTTATTTTTTCATTTTGTATTTTGTCATCATGCTTTGCCAGAGTTCAGCGGTATGTTTCCATGCTGGCCAGCATAGAAACTCTGTGGCCATGGGTCTCTGTTGTGGCACACCTAAGTCATGGACGGCGCTCGGTTTTGATAGGATTGCGGAGCCCACAAGCTGTTTTTGTTGGACAGTGCATTCACGGGTGCAAATTGACTTGGGTCAACCTAAACCCTAGCAGCTACGGCTAAAGTCGCCTGAACCCTCGAGCAACTGGATACTATTTTAACCCACAGAATTAGATTGGGTTAAAAAATACAGTAGAGGTTAGGGTGGGGTTAATGTGGTCATAACTTGACGAAACTTATGTTAATAACTTAATAACAAAAAAAATATTTAATCTTTGATTTACTCTATACTATTTTAAATAAAATTATAAACTTATCTTTTATTATTTTAAATAGAAGTATAATTTTAAAACTCAACATTATTT